>JARHVA010006049.1:482500-605000 GCA_037957365.1 Torreya grandis | reverse complement strand
TAGGGCTTTGCCATACATGGTGTTGTTATTTTACAATTCATAAAGGGCTGTACTATAGAATAAAGGTTGTAATAAAAAGGGGGACTTATCACTCAAAATTAAAATCAATATATTTGAATTTTTCAACCATAGTTACAATTGATTTCAAAAATTGCATTCCTTTAGGGCATTTGATTGATCCCTATCACTTTTAGTCACTACACAGATACAATATTACCTCTTTGATCCTCCCTAGTGATTACAATGGTGTAATAAAGCATTCCCACTAGGATCAAGCATCAATTTTGTCAGAATAACCAAATCAATCTATTAGGTCTTAGTCCTGATGCTAAACTACTCCAAACTAGTTTGTCATGATGCATGCCTAAGAGGGAAGAAAGGTCACTCTCATGTAGCTAGCTTTGGTAATGGCTATTAATGTTTATGTGTCTATCCTATAGGTTTTCAATGGAACCATCTGATCTTATAAAATCCACTCTTAGCTTAAATTTATTTGTTCTTTCTCTTGGATCCATCATGCTTGCTTATCTTAGTAGAAGATTGACTCTTTAACCTTTGACTAAGTCACTTGGCTCCATTTAATTATGATTGGTCATCAAGAACTGATTCAGATCCTTAAATAACACCATTTGATTGGCTAGGCACAAATAAATGTGAACCCTTGGATCTCCTTTGAAATTTTATCTTGTCTCTTTTATGCCATGTGTCAAACATATGTCAATCCTCAGGATCGTGCTATCACTTTGTAGCTTCATGCACTTATGTCATATGTCAACCCCTTAGGCTATATGACTATTTGACTCATATCACACTATTAATCTTATTGGGACCCATTTTTTTAAAGCCAATAGCTAGTCTATGGTCTTAAAATTGATAGTTTATGGGACATAATTTGATGTTTTCATCACTGTTGATGATGGTCATGCAACCATCAAATTTAAGCTCAAAAGGATTTTCTTTATCTATCTTTAAATTTGATGTTTGCATAACTATCATTCATCATTTTTAAGAACATTATTGATGGTCTATAGACCATTAAATTTAAAAATAATTATATTTCTTCTCAAGCTTTAATTTGATGTTCATCTGAATGTCTTATGTTTTTTGACTAGCTTTTAAAGTTTGGATATTGAAGCGGAAGAAACATGGAGGTCCCAAATTTGTAAGAGATTCTATTCTTACCAAAAACAAAAAACCAATTTGATGTGATTGTCCCAAGAGCCTCTCAAGTGAATATATTCAAAGTTTAAGATGGTTGGTCCATAATTTATTCTATGTGACATCCTAGTGATGGTTGAACTCAAACCAATAAGTATGGTGAACTTAGTATAGATTCTTCAAAGCCCAAATTTGCACATTAATAACTCCATTTACACTTTGGTAGAAGATATGGAACTTACGACGTATGATTTTGGCACAAAATTGAAAAAAAATCATATGACCAAATCTCTTTGACTTATCGACATATGAAAATAATGACATCAACAAAGTGTCCACTCAAGAATTCTTCTACTAGGCCCAAGTGTCTCAATCAATACAATAAAGATCCAAATGGATTGTATGCACTTCCTAAGCCATTCTAAACATTCTTTTCATCTTGTAGGGTCATGGAATTTTTGAAATACCCCCCTTTACCCCTTAAAAAATGTCCTTTAGATATTTGAAATGTGTTCTTTGAGACTTTTAGCTTGGTCTACCTCAATGAAGACTTGCCCTTTGAAAACTCTGTTCTGGGTCACTTTCTTATAGAAAGATCCTTCACGATTTCTAAATTGGACCCTTTGGTGAATAAATAGTTCCCTTTGGGAAAGTTGTATTAGAACTTGTGGGAAGGAAAACACCCTTTAGAAAAAGTCTTTGGGACACTTTTTTTCAAAAGTGCCCTTTGAAATTCTTCAATTTGACCATTTTCCTAAGAAATGTCCCTTTAGGAAAGTTGTAGAGGACAATCACTTCAAAAAGTGGCCTTCTGGAGAAGTGTATTGGGATAATTTATTTTAATATACCCTTAATAACCTTTGAAAAGTTCCCTTCAAAGGAATGACCATTTTGAGAAATTATTTCAGACAAAAAATCTGAAATAATTTCTGACACTTAGCCAAAAACCCCAAAACAAAAGTCCCAAAATAATTAAGACTTGTATATTTATTATGGACATTGTGTGGGAACTTCCTTTTAAGGAAATCTAAATTATCCAATCACTTGGCCAAAATTTGAAGAAAACTCTAAAGTGTAACCTTGGGATTTTTTGGACCTACTCTTGTAACTACTCAACACCATGAAAATCTGCTACTTGCATATATGATCTAAATGACTGTGAAGACACCAAAAGACACAATGACTAGGCTAGGCCATGACCCACATAAAATTGCATATGAAATTACATCAAAAACAACCAAAAAAATACCCTTTAACATTATAAAAATCCCCTATTCAAGATTTTGACTACAGGCAGGTTGACCCATTTTGGGTTGTGGGGAAAAATGGTCAACATCTTTGATAATTTACCTAGAGTGGAAAGCTTTCTATGTCATGACCAGTTGCTTAGTCTTATCCATTGGGATATGGAGTCACAAATATGTTGGCCAAATATATAAACTACTTTGAATAACACATGAAACATAGAAAAATAGGAATAACACATAAAGAAAGGAACTAAACAAATCACATTCATTTAAAGCAGTGATTGGGACATAATAGAAAAAGAAAAGAAACACACACCTAACCTAGTATTTACAAGATAGACCTTCAACCATCAATAATAGGGATTTAAGTGTATCTTATTCATAGGGATAGGCATTTCTTCTCCATTCATCCTTATTAACCTAAAGGAGTTGCTTTGCTTGCACTTAGTGATGACATGCAATCCACTCCATAGGGCATCAAACATAGTATTCTTTTTTGTCTTTACTCTATCTTCATCCTAGTTCAAGACTATGTCACCTTATTGAAATTATCTTAGAGTTCCCTTCTTGTCAAAATACATATTCATTAGTACCTAGTGATGCTCCATGGCTTGATGAGACTTACATCTAGTCTCTTGAAGCTCCATTAGCTCTATGAATCTCACCTCCATAGGAGTGTTCTCAATAAACTCTAGTTGGTGTGCTAATTTCAAGTCCAACAACTCATGAGATATAGAAAACCTAGCTTCCCTTCCATAGACAAGTACATAAGGATAATTTCCTATTAACATCTTGGGAGTTATCCTATTAGGCTATAAGGTTGTCTTCAATTTAGTGTACCAAGATCTTTGTTTATGCTCCAAGGTTATCTTAATGATTCTTATTAAGTTTTTATTGGTAGAATCAACTAGACTATTAACTTGAGGGTAATAGTTGGATGAAGTGATCAAGAATGTGCCATTATTACTTGCCTAATTAGTTGTTTTAGCACCCATAAAATTAAGAGCATTATTTGAAATTATAGTAGAGTGGTTGACAAACCTTGTTATGATTCTCTCATAGAAATCTAAGATGGGACTCTCATTAGCCTCTTCCAATGCTACTATCTTAGGCCATATTATAGAATAGTCAGTTGTTATGAGTATCCATTTGTGACTAGCACTTGATGGAGGATTTATCATGCCAATAAAGTTAAGACCCCATTTCATGAAAGGTTGGTCCACTTAGGTTTTAAAGGAAGAGCTACAAGATTCTACTATCTTATGAAGAAGACACATTGTCTACACCTTCTCACACAAGCATGGCAATCCTTGAAGAGGCTAGGCTAATAATACCCAGCCCTCATGATCTTCATGGTTATGGTCCTTGAATAGAAATGGCCTCCTATTATCCCATCATGGAACTTTTCAAACAACACTCCAAACTAGTTATTGTCAATACATCTCAATAGCACACCATTGACATCTATCCTAAATATCTCACCATCCACAAGACAAAAGGGTATAAATTGCAATATAAAATACCTTCTATATGATATATTCATATTATCAGGGTACTCACCATTTTGGAGAAATATGATCATCTCTTATGACTAATTTTTTTAAGGTAATGGACCAGCTAGTTGGGGACACTCATGGTTGACTAGATCTTCCTATTTTGATTCATGAAGATCTGAAGGTCAATGCTCACAAAGGCCTTTTCCCCTTACTAGTTTTGTCACTTTGATATCAACATCAAACTCCATCACCCTAGTGATCTACCCTACCCTCTTTTCACTAAGACCCATACTCAAAAGAAACTCCTTTGTGCTAGGTTGAGAGAACATGAAATGAATCTTGTTATTTGACACCATATGTCTAAATTTCATTAGTCTTCTTATAAAAATAAGGACCTACTTCTCCAAAAAGGTGTATTTGACTTCATAATCTTCTAAACCTTGACTCAAGAATGTAATTGACTACTCCACACCCTCATTATTATTTTACATCAACATGACTGAGATAGTATCAAGGTTAGAAAATGAAAATAACATGAATTCCTTAGTAATATATATATTTTCAAGGGTAGGAGATTTTACAATTGCTTTCATATGGCTTAAAAACTACTCTCACCCTCTTTAGTCAAAGATAATACTTGCTTCTTCTTGATCATAAATATGATAGGTTTTACTAAAGATACAAAACCAGGTATGAATCTTCTTACAAAATTTACTTTTCCAAATAAATTTTGAAGACATTTCTTATGCAAGGGCAATGATAAGTCCAGGATAGCCTCTATTCTCTCAAGATTGATATTTAAACCATTCTTGGAAGTAATATCTCCTAAGAGCTTACCTTCATGAATAACAAAGATATACTTATTTGGGTTAAAGGATACCCCATATTTCTTGCATATTTCAAATGCTTTCCTTAAATGTTGTATGTGTTCATCTGCATCCTTATAAATTATTTTTATATCATCTAGGTAAATACATACCAAATCATGGATTAAAACTTTAAAAGACACATCTATTACTCTCTAAAAAGTGGAATCATCATTAGATAGATAAAAGGCATATTATTATATGCAAAGGTTCCCAATTTGGTATTGAAGGTTGTTTGGATATGATCATCTTCATTAACTAAAATCTAATTGTATCTTGAATATCCATCTAGCAGAGAGAAATGTTGAGAACCTAAAACCATTTGTAGAATTTATTCCATTGAGGGTAGAGGATAGTGATCTTTGAGTGACACTTGATTAAGATCTCTAAAGTCTAATAATGCCTTATTTCTCCATCATTATTTATAATAGGCACAAGTTTAGCCACCCACATTTAATTCTTGATGGGAAATATTAACTTAGATTCAGGGAGCTTGGTGAGCTCCATCCTCATGAATTGCTCAACCTTGGGGTTGATGGTTCATTGCTTTTGACTAACCAGTTTAACTCCTAGTTTCAACTCAATGGTATGGTGTGATGGTATAAAATCCCTTGAGGTCATTATATTCCCAAGTAAATATGTTATGAAACTCTTTACATATTTTAATGAAGTCCTTCTTTTCTAATATAGAACATACCTTGCATAGTTTGAGGAGTTTGTCTTTGAAGATAAAGACCATTTCATAATTATCATCCTTTGTAGATACAATCGACTTCTCCTTCCTCTCTTGATCATTATCATAAATTATACTTTATAAGGTCACTTAACCCTTAGGTATCTTATTGGTCCTTAGTTGCACAATTTGGTTACCCAACTATTCTTGGAGTCTCCCCTGATTTCTTGAAGAAAACTTAACCTCATTTTGAAAGAAGCATGCAATGTGTTTGTCATTGTCAAAAATATTCCAAGAGAATTCATTATCAGTTCCATAAGGTTTGATAATTATCTTAATATTATACTACTTTCCTTCCTCCTTTATGATAGTTTGAGTGTCAAATTGGGCTCCTATGGTAGCTATTCTATTAGCATGTCTATTCTGCTCCATTGGGACTGAGTGAATGTTGAATTAATTGAATTATTTAAGTAAATACCATACTTGATGCATATATGAATTAATCAAATGGTTCTTTTTAGAAAACACCTCCCTCATCTAGTGCATAACCAACTTGTTGTCTCCATCCACTTGTAGGTTCTTGATCCTTTTTCTCCTTACCCATTGAAGGTCATGAATCAAACCTTCATAGTCAACCACATTACAATTGAAATTGAAATGAAATATATATGAAGCATAATGCTATTTTTTGGATGGATATAGCAACATAACACCACTCCCTACACCAATTTTACTTCTTGAATTTTAGAAAAACATCTTCCATAGTTAATCATTTTTGTGCTCTTCTTTAGTTAGTAGAAGTGTTTATATTCCTTCTTCTTATACACCATATGTCCCTAGATCAGTTTCATCCATGAGATAATAGGGATTCTATTCATAATTATTAGTACCATATTCACTAAGAAACAAATATGCAATTCCCTCAAGATTTGGAGAAGTGCCATCATCTAGAATAGAATCCTTTTCTTCATGAATAACATAGTTCAAATTAGAACTTGTCTCAATGTAAGGTTTTCTATGAAATCTTGTAAAAGTCTATGTATTAATTTTCACCTTGGTCAAATACCTCATCCTGAAGCCAAAGAAGGACTAATCAACTAAAATATATCCACCAATCTTGGTAGTAAAGTCCCTTGATAGGTAGATTGTAAAGTGGGTTGGGAGATCAACAATTATGTCTTTCAAGATAGGAACACCTAGATAGTTATATAAGAAAAACTTTAAAGTTTTAACTAGTCTTATGGTTTTGGTAGGATTACCATATATCTAGAGAACTCATTTACTATTAATCTTATAATTCAAACCTAATTTTCTAGCTAATACCTTAGGCATGGCTAAATTTTAATCTCCACTATTTACTATGCAATTATGGACCAACTTATCACCTACTATGAGAGTGAGATAAAATGGTGGAGGTTTATTAGTCCTAGTGGATGGTTAAACAATGGTAAAAGGGACACTTTTAAGGACAACATGAATTTGAATTTGATTTGACGGTGAGACACTCACATGGATAGTAGATAACTTCTTTTGAAGGAATTTCTTCTGAGCAAGAGTATGTAAAACATCCCAAATGGAAATGGATGCTTTAGTACCCTTCAAATAATATACAATGTATAAATAATATATACATACTTTATCTTTTGATATTTTAGGTAGAAAAATACTTGGAACTTGAGGGATAGGGGTAGACCTTACCACATTTTAACTTGTTATAGGTGAAGAAACCTTTGTAATGGTCACACTTGTAGATGTGTCCCATTAACTTGTAGGAGGATTGGATGAGCTTGTAGGCATGCTACTACCACCACCTAGAGCCATCTTCTTATCCTTGGTATTTTTTATAATAGAGTCTCTTTGATTTAGTACAAAAGTGTCTTTAGCCAAAACATTGGTGAAAATCTCTCCTTGAGCTTGATAATACTCATTATTTTGCATCATCACCTCATCTTAATTTGATAAGAGGGGATAACTACCCCTTGAACCACCATAACTTGTTCTCCATTCTAATTTTCATCCATGAATTTGTCCTACTACCAATATTCTCCCTATACCAAATTGTTATGAATTGGTACCATCTCTCTTACATTAGTGGTATAATTAGGATTGTAAACATTAGCAGGCCTCTTAGGGTGAGGCTACCATTGGCCCCTTCCTCTTCCAAATTATTGCTGATAGGGGTAAGGGTTTTCATAGGAACCTTTTTTTATGTTATCTTTCCTAAGCTAAGATTTTATCCTCTAAATTTATCCATCTTTGTTCATGACATTATCCTCTTAATAATGAGAAACTCTAGGCTTGGTATGGATGTTAGGAGTTTGAGCCACATTTGAAGCATCAACAGAAGCATGAGATAATGGAGGCATAAACACATTGAGTAGAAATATTATATATTGGATGAAATTATTCTCAACTTTGATAACATGATCATTTAATTTATGGAGGGTGTAACCACCCATAGATTGAAGCATGACATCAATTTTAATCCCAATGGCTTTCAAATAAGTAGGGAATACAAAGCTATTAGGTGGTCTCATGGGAGGAGGCAACCTATGCCAATTATTATAAAACCTTTTACTAAAATAATGCATTTTTCATTGGGCCCCCTTTTTATCACATAGAGCTGATGAATGAGAAAGGCATGGTAACTTTCATTTCAAAATATAGAAGTCAACAACACTCCAAACTCATCTCATATTATGATGCATCCACTTTCTAGAGTCCTATACCAATCAAGAGCCTTCCCTTTAAGGGACATGGAAAGGAGACTTATGGAAATGTTCTTTTAGGTAATATTGTGGAAATTACAAAAGTTAGAGACATATCTAATGTGCTCACTAGGTGTGCTATGATCCTCATCGTTAAATATCAACACATATTTTATTGCGTTGGGAGGCATGACATCATATGCATGAAGCTAAATGGGATTATCAATGTTGAAGGTAGGGAGACCATAAGATTTATCCATGTCTTCTTCATCAATATTTTTCACTTATTTATCCTCTTCCTCTTCTTCCTCTCTAGAAAAATCTACTCATTTTTTAAAGGGTAGATTAGGATATGGATATTGAATTACAAGAGGGATCTTAGGATGAATAGGTGGATTAATAGGATCAGATGGTCTAGTAGAGGATGACGTAGTGAGGACCATGAATTATAGGTACAATTTCATAACCAAACAATGGTCTAAAACTAAATTTACTTTGAGGAGTCACGAAATACTAAGTAGCATACCAATTTATAGCTGGTGTTTATCAAGACCAATATTCACATTGACAAGTTGTATTGAAGATAATGGGTCCCATCATGCATGCCAAAACTATTGTAACCAAATTTAGCACCCTAAAAGAGGCTATTCATGCTTCTTCTAATTTTTGGAAAATGGGAACATTTCTAGGTATGTGGGTGTACCGATATCAGAAATAATCCTCTAGGTTTAAGGTCTAACTCCTTGAATATATCATGTAATGTTTGTCACTTAAGCTACTACTTATATACAAGGGAAAAGAGTAATAAAATTCATAAATTGAACCTACTCTAAAGAAGTTGTTGTACCAAGAAAATATTCCACATGACCATCATATTTTTATTGCATTAAAATAGACAATATAGACTCGTCTCTAAGTTTTAATATATTATAACATGAGTATTTTGATATATAATCAAAATGTTAGTAATGACAAGGTAAATTAACTAGAGGGTATATTGACACTTGAAGGATAGTTTTACACTTGAAATCCTTACACACTAGACTACACTCTATATGACCTATAAGATTAAGAACTCTTGATCAGACATGAAAGGATAAGTGAATTAAAGATAGAGAGTTATCAATTTTCATCACCATACATCACTCATAGACTTAGACAATTATTCAAAACTTAGAAAACAACCTTATATTAATATTAAAAGGAAAAATATAACATAAGTACAATAGGGATTCACTATACATGGCATGGTTGTTTTACAATAGATGAAGAGCTATAATTATAGAAGAAAAGTTATAAGAGAAAGGAGGCCTTGGTGCTCAAAAGGGAAATCAATCTATTCAAATGTTTCAACTGTAGTTACAACTGCTTCTACAAATTATGCTACTTTAGGCCATTTGATTGATCCCCATCACTTTTAATTACTACACAACTACAATATTCCGTCTTTTATCCTTCTTAATAATTACAATGGCAAGATCAAACATTACCACTAGATTTAGGCATCCATCTAGTTAGAATAACTAGATTAATCTAATAGGGCTTTGTCCTAATGCTAAACCACTCCTGGTTATTTTATTGTGATGCATGTCAGAGAGGGGACAAAGGTCACTCTCATGTAGCTAGATTTGGCAATGACCATCAAAGTCTACATGTCTATCCTATAGGTCTTTAATGGCACCATATAATCTTAGAAAATACACTCCTATCTCAAAATAAAATATGCTTGAGCTTGCCTCCATCATGCTTACTTTCCTTTGTTAGAAATTAACTCTTTGACCTCTAACTAAGTCACTTGGATCCCTTTGTTTTGATTGGTTTAGAAAACCAGTTCATATACTTGACATGAATTATTGGATTGGCTAGGCATGAACAAATGTGAGCCTTTAGATATCCTTTGAAATGTTAATATTGTTTTCTTTATGTCATGTGTCAAATGCATGTTAATCCTTATGATCTTTTTATCAATTTGTAGTTTTATGTGCTTATGTCATGTTATGACCCCTCAAGCTCTGTCATTATTTGACTCATCTTGCACCATCAAATTGAGATGTATGATCAAGTAAGGACCATTGATCTGATTGGGACCCATTTTTTGAAATCCAACATCTAGTCTAAGGTCCTAAAATTGATAGTTTGTGGGACATCATTTGATGTTTATGTGATCATAATTTATGGTCATGTGATTATCAAATTTAAGCTCAAAAGGATTGTCTTTCTCTATCTTTAAATTTGAAATTCGTATGATCATCATTCATCATTCTATATAATGTGATTTATTTCTCAAAAACCATCAAATTAGAACATAGGAATATTTTTTCTTGAGATTTAACTTGACGTTCACGTGAATATCTTATGTTTTTTAGCCAACTATGAAATATTGGATCCTAAAGTGTGAGAAAAATGTAGGTCCCAAATTTGTATAAGATGCTCTTATTTCCAAAAAGGATGAAATAATTTGATGCAATGGTCTTAAGAGCCTCTCAAGTGAAGATATTCAGAGTTTAGGATGGTTGGTCCATAACTACTTCTACATGACATCCTGGTGATGGTCGAGCTCAAATGACTAAGTATGGGGAACTTAGTAGAAATGTTTGGGATCCCAAATTTTCACATACATAACTCCATTTTCACTTGGTATAGGATATAGAATGTTAAATGTTTGATTTTATCACAAAAGTGAAAAAAACTATATGATAAAATTTACCTAACTTGTCCACACATGACAACTATGATGTCAAAAAAGTGTTCACTTAGGAATTCTACTACAAGGCCCAATTGTCTCAATCAATATAATAATTAACCAAATAGATCATATGTACTTCCTAAGTCATTCCAATATTTTTTATCATCTCGTAGGGTCTCAACCTTTTCAAAAGAAACCCTTTTACCCCTTGAAATGTATACTTTAGATCTTTGAAAGGTGTCCTTCAAGACTATTTATTTGGTCTACCTCATTAAAGACTTACATTTTTAAAACTCTACATTGGGTCACTTTCCCATAGAAAGATCCTTTTGGATTTCTACATTGGAATCTTTGGTGAATAAAAAGTGCCTTTTATGAAAGTTGCACTAGACCTTTGGCAAAGGAAAGCACCCTTCAAAAAAAGTGTTTAGGACATTTACACTCAAAATTTCCCTTAAAAAATCTTGAAGTGGACCATTTTCCCAAGAAAATACCCTTTAATAAAATTGTAGAGGACACTCTAGTGAAAAAGTTCCCTTTGAGAAAAGTGTATTGGGATACTCTATTCTAATATACCCTTTGTAACCTTTAAAAATTTCCCATCGAAGGAATGATCCTTTGGGGAAATTGTTTGGGACAAAATGTTCAAAAATATTCCTAACACTTAGCCAAAAATGTTGAAGCAAAAGTCCCATAATAATTAAGCCTTGTATATTTGTTGTGGAATTTATGTGGGAACTTCCTCTGAAGTAAATATGAATGATCCAATCACTTAGACAAAAGTTGAATAAAGCTCCCAAGTGTAACCTTAGGCTTTTCTAGACCTACTATTGCAAGTGCTCAACACCATGAAAATTTATTACTTTTATATATGGTCAAAATGATTATTAAGACACTAGAAGACACAAAAATTAGGATAGGCCATGACCCACTTAAAATGACATATGAAATATGATGAGGTTGAGCCTGTTATTACATTTTATCTTTAAATATATAAGTTTGTTTTCTCCAAGATTTAATGGGTTTTTAGCCTTATATCACGTGAGTAAATTGTCCAAATTTTAGAAGAATCCAGATGATATTTTTTGAGAAAAATATTTTGTCAATATTGTAGTTTAGCCCTGTTTGCAGTCTGGTGGCAACACATCATTTTTGGTATCAGAGCAGTCTAGGGATAGTGCATCATTTTTGGTATAAGACAAATGATAATAAGGAAAAACAAGTATGGGTTCCTAAGAAGGCAAAGATAAAAGATGTGAGTGTTGAGGCAACAACACCAAGAAGTCAATGGAGGAAGGTGAAGGTTGACAGAAGAAGTCAAAGGTGTGAGGATGACACAAGTACATGGAAAGGTAAACAAATTGTTTATGATGATTTTTTGGAATCCTTTAATGATATATCCATGAAAAATGAAAAATGGAAAGTGGATTTGTGGACTAATATTCAGCAAAGAGAGACTACCAAATGGATGGATGATGAGGAAAGAAGAGAGTATGCAGAAAAGCAATGCCTCATTGAAAACAAAGAACAAACAAGATGGCTTCAAAGAGAAGTTGAAGAGAGTAAGGAAACATAAGGTAAGGGTGCTTCAATTGTATTTGAAAAGTATATTGAATAAGTTGGTTTATGTGAAGATAAGCTAAGAAAAGATGAGATAAGGGGTAGAGGACAAGTAATCCTTAAGAAAGAAGGACCGAAGTTTGATGAATAGAATGGTGAGATAGATGAGATGTCACTAAAGGAGGAGTTGAGAATGTTGGAGGAGCTTTTTGGTCATTCAAGAAAGATGAATGAAGGTACAAGCCATGGTGCAGACACTATTGGGAAGAGTGAAACAAGATAAGAACAAAGCAAAGAGGTCAAGACAATTTTGATCAAGGAGCAAGAATGTGAAGGCAGCCAAGAGGCTTCATGGCCTAAAGCTTTTGATATTAAGGTGGATTTGAATTTTTTGTATGCAGGTGTGAAGGTTGCTAAAGTGAATGGCATATATGAGTCATTGGAGAAGCTCATGAAACAAGAAGAACAAGGAGATCTAGAAGACATGTATGAAGATGAAGATGCATGGAAGCGGGAGATGGCAACTGATAAATAAATGAGAAGAACATACCAAAAAAGGAAGAAAAGCAAGAAGATGAAAGACAAAGACTATCAAATACAAATACCAACATTGGCATTCACAACAAGACCTTGGGATCCAGGCATATAGTGAATACTAATGCATGGAGGCAATAGTTCATTTGAACTAAGGTTCAAATCCTTTCTAGAGGGAGAGTATGATGCAGGAGCATCTACATACATCTTCTAGCAAGACATGGTTACATTGGGATGCAATTCATGATTGAATTCAAATTCAATTTATTGTATTTTCCCTCTAATATGCTGTTACTGAGGAGTAATTGTAAAAGGTAAAAAAAGATGTAAAAACAATATATATATATATATATATATATATATATATATATATATATATATATATATATATATATATATATATATATATATATATATAAGAATGGTTAAGGAGAATCTCCTACGTTGGGGCTATTGAGAAAATAAAGGAGGAATGGTTGAAAATCTTTCAACCTTGGTATATTGTTGCAGATTACAAACTGTGTTTGTTTTGGTCTTGAGCCAAGTTAGGCGTAGAGGTTAGAGAGGAGTAATTCAAGTAAGAGAGGATAGCCTCGAAAGAAATTAGGCTAAGGATATTGAAAAGATAGGGTTGTGATATGGCCTTTTGGGGCCATGGAAAGAGCAGGATATATTTTAGGATCATTGTTGGAGCACTGATAGGAAGAAACCCAAGGTGGAGCTCGATCTTGAATAGATTTGAGTATGCCCAGCCTCTACATCCATTACACGAAACCTTTACCTATTGAGTAATTATTATGGGCCAAGACAAATAATGGCTACTATCAGGTCTTGAATAACAATTATATCTATGTTTTAAGGCATGGATAGATATATTTATCTATAAGAAAAGCCTCAAATGGGAGAGGTGATGTGGAGTGTCATAGCCGGGCCTATTCGTAGAGCTCTTTTAGCCAAAAATAAATATGTCACATTGCAGGATATAGATATTACAGTCCCAAATGGATGAAAATTTTATTACAAGGAGAGCCATGAAGGACGTCTATTAGTTCTTATGGCAAAAGATAGCATGACTGTTATATATACATATATAATTTTGAATGCCATCGTACAAGTTGCCTGTAGTAAAGGTCGAGCCCGTAGAGAATAATGCCATCGAGCCTGAGCCAACCTTAAATGGCTTCTCAAATGGTAAAGTGGACCCTAGCCTGAGACAAAGGAATTAAGGTGACTATTACATTTGATGGTGGTTGTATCCAACTAAATCACAGATCTGATCAGAGAGGTTTTCAACCTATTTGCAAGAAAGCCACAACAAATTCCCAACCCAGATTACTTTGAGTTGGAGAAGCCTAATTTTGAACCTATAGCTGCCATTGGCATTGAAATATGGATGAAGTAAGATGGAATTTTTTTTGACAACATACTAATTGGATGGGATGAGAAGGTGGCAGAAGAGTACAAGGAGAAAACATGGAAGGGGAATTTTAACATTGAAAAAGAAAAATAGAAGCTAGAAGATGCAGATGATACTGTATTAGGGGAACTTTATGGTTATCAAAAAAAGGTATTTGACATACTGTATACCATAAAAAACCTTCCTTTCTTGTATGCCTATAGTTAAAGGAGTATATGAATGGGATCGATAGAGTTTGTGTTAAGATAGACAGAGTCGTGGTCTTTTCTTGTTTCCTATTTAGTATGGACTTCAGTTGTGGGAGAGAGACAGTCTTGATCATTAAAGAACAACTACCTTTTTCTCACCTAAAAGGTAGATATGGCATGCTTGTATATTGTTTTTATAGACCTGAGTCATTTTGGGTCTTAGAATAAATGCCTAAAATTTGAAACCTATGCTTATTAAAGAAGACCCTGTTATTGTGTTTTATCTTTAAATCTATAAGTTTTTTTCTCCAAGATTTAATGGGTTTTTAGCCTTATATCACATGAGTAAACTGTCCAAATTTCTAAAGAATCTATATGATATTTTTTGAGAAAAATATTTTGTCAATATTGTAGTTTAGTCCTGTTTGCAGTCTGGTGGTAGTGCATCATTTTTGGTATTAGAGCAGTCTAGGGACAACGCATCAAAATAACATCAAATAAAGCCACAACATACCCTATGACATTATAAAAAACACCTATACAATATTTTGACTATAGGTGAGTTGACCCATTTTGGGTTGTGAGGAAAAATGGAAAAAATTAATGATGAGGCTAAGTGATATTTTGGATTATTCCAAACCAAAAAGACTCATATTTAACATGAATCTCCCATACAACTCCAATAATTGCACAAAATTTGTTTCAAACAAGAGTTTGCATCAAATAATTCATGTCATGTAATTTTAATCTGTATGATTTAATCCTTTTTCTCTCTCTATAATATGAATATTCCATCCTTATGTTCATCCATCCATTTTAGCATATTCAAAATTCAATTATTAACATGTAAGTTGTCATCTTTAATCCATGTTCATGCATCTAACTAGTTTGGTTGTGAAGAAACTACAAAGGTCTTAATGTTAACATTTTTAAAAATTGTTTAGTATGCATTTTAATGGTGTCATTTGTTTTTTAGTATCAAAATTATTCTATAGTTTCATAATTTTGATATTATCATTTATATAATATTTTATGATTTAAATGTTGATTTTAAATATTCATTTTCATATCATTGTGAGATCTTAATGTGTCTGAATCAAAAACTCAAAAGTTTTAGTGTCTTATTATTAAGTCAATGTCAAGTTATTTACATTTTATATGTTTTATAAGTTTCTTATAGCTTCATTGACATTATTTTTTGTCCTATAGAGTCATTGTCAAAATCATAACAATAAAAAAATAAATGCCTTATGAATTCATTTTTGGGGTAATTGACGTATGTTTTGTACATGTTATGTCAAGAGTGTGTGTGTTTGGGGGGTCTAATTATCTTCATTGATTTATATATTTGAGTTGTATGAATGATTTTAGATGCATTGGAGGAAGGAGGTTTTTATATCCTCTTGTCAGTCACCAATGATGGAGCCCATATGCTTTATTAGTGTATTTGATTTTCAATATTTTGTGTGATGTGTTTTTTTAAATAAGAATAGAAGTATGGTACTTTTCATATATGTAATAAAGTGGTAAAAAATCCTAATTAATATTATAATGAGAAAATTTTGATGATAATTATTAGTAATACTACAAAATCATGATATTATGGTTGTTGGTTAAACAATTATAAGACCATCTTGTGTGGATGTTGGCTAACCACTCATAAAACCATCATGTTATAGTTATTGATAATCCACATGAAAAACCATTTTGGAGGTTGTTGGTTTTATTGAAAAATAAAACCATCCAGATAATGAACACATAGAGGAAGCAATTGTAGTATGGATTTATATTCTCCCCATGTTCACATCAAGGGATGAATGTTAGGATTGAGTAATGTTCACATGGGAAAAATATTGTAGTAATTATTAATTTACTAATTACCTTTGGTTATTATATTTTTATATATTTATAACAATATTTCATGTTAATATTGGGAATTATATTCATTTATGTTTCTTATTACCTGTGACTTTTCTGACTTATTCAATCCTTTTACTTGGAGGTTATTTCTCTACCTCTATGGATATATCATAGCCAATGTATTGTTGGTATCATTAATGTTGAAAATAATAAATTATTATTATTCTGATTTGTGTGTTTGACTCTTCTAATTTATATCATTTTATACAACTCCAATTATATCATTTATATCTCCTATGTCTATTTGTTATTTTTTCCCCCTTCCCTGATGTTTCCTAAGGTAGAAATTATTTCTACTAATCTTAGTGTCCAACTATCCTTTGTTGTTCGTATTTTCAATCAGACTCACACTATTGTGTAGGTAGTTTCAAGCCTTCATAGTCTACTAAAACATGGAAAAAATCCTAGGTTGTGGGTAGCATAATTAGTGGATTGAATCTCTAGATTATGAAGGCTAGCTCCCTTTGGTATATCAATTAGGATCTCCAATGTACACTACAAACTGTAAGGTAAAAGTGAAGAGGGAAAAGGTAAGATGGAAAATTGAAGGAAAATCCTATCTAATGATGGTGATACACTTATATTTTGGTTCATCCACTCAATTTGATCTTTTGAAACACTGATTAGACAAGGAAAGATTTAAACTTCAACTCTAATTAACACATATACATCAATTTTTCATGAAAAGGTTCTACCTAGTGATCAAAACTTAAGGTAAATGATGGAGTAGACTTGATTCAAGGCACTAACTAGCCACTTACATCTATCGTAACTTCAACCAAAAGACATTATACATAGAACATGAACTATGTAATCTAATCAAATAATAACTAGATAAGAATCAAGACTTGACAAGGAAGAAAATTCTACAACATATGCAAATCACTGACATAAATACACTATACCATCACTTTGGAATCTGAAAATAGTCCTATTTATTTTTAAAAGGTTACAAAACTCAATCTTGATAGAGTCTAGTCTTATCAAGAGAGGGATCATTTCAAGGTTGAAAAGCTAACTTATATATAAAAAGCATACCAAAGCCAAGAAATTGGCATTGAAAATAACAGAGGATATCAAATCACACATCACACAAGTCCTACTTGAGCTATCAAAATATAACCAAGCCTTAAAATAATATCATTTTGTCTTATTTCTTGCATGAAAAATCTATTTGGCATTGAAAAAGGATTTTGGGTCCTTATTGTACTAATTTTTTCCATGCATGAAAGTGACACCAAATATTCGAAGAGAAACTCCTCTTGTTGCATTTACAAGTTTATTTGAAATAAAATAAAGTCCCTCCCTGCATGAAAAATAAGGAAAATGCATGATAATCCTTGTCTAGTCAATTCCAAGTAACTCCATTCTACATGAGATGATGCGACACCAATCCTTAGATGAAGAACTCCATTTTGAATAAGTTAAAAGTGTTGAAAACCTTCAATTAATTATATAAATTAGAATAAATGTGAAACTTTGACAAAATTCAACTCAAAATCAAGACCAATCAACTCCAAATGGCCTCCACTTGCATGAAAAGGGTTTTCTAAAATTGAAACATGCATGAAATTCCATGTTAAGATCAGATTTTCAGCATTAAAATTCCATGGTAGCTCCTTGTAATTCCTCAAACTTTTTCTATTAGGATCTTAATTTGGTCAATTTTCCATGGGAATTGGTGTTTGGGACATTTCTTTTGGGCCATTTGCCTACAACTTATTTGTTTTGATCTTTCCATTTATGCACTTTTCATGCAAACACTTTCCCAAAAGGATTAACCTTTCAACCTTTTGTTTTCGGCTATTTTATTGAAGGAATTATTTCAACATTTCTTCATGTGGAATTGTGTCAACATTTTAAAATGAAATTTTCCTTGAAAAAATCTGTCCATCACTATATGTTTTTCCCTTTTTCTTTTCCTCTTTTTCCATGGACTTATTTTCTGAAGGAATTGTTTTGGCATTTTGCAATGATCTTTTCCTTTAGATAATTTTCTTTATCCTTTCCCACAGAATTAACCCTTTGGAAATATGTTAAGTGACTCTTTGGCTTTATGACAAGTGACCCTTTAGAATTTTTACGATACCCTTTGGCTATATGAAAATATCCTTTAGATTTCTTAAAATGGACCTTTCTAAAAGGAAAGAGCCCTTCAAACTTCTTGAAATGAAATTTTATGAAAGGAAAGAGTCCTTTGCCCTTTTGCCAATAAAAATGCCTGTCAAAATTCTTGAAAATGTCCTTTCAAAATTTTTGAAATGGACCCTTCAAAAAAATTGAAATGGTCCTCAGAACTTTTGAAATGGTCCTTGGAACTTTTGAAGTGACCTTCGAAACTTTTGAAATGACCTTTCTGAAAAATGTTTGGTCCACTTTATCTTTTTGAAAATGCCTTTTCATAAAGCAAGGAACCCTTCATATATTTTTAATTTTTTTTAAATATACCTTTTCACTGAGAAAATTTCCCTTCAAAAAAGTTGTTTTGAACAAAATGTCTAAAATATACCCTTTGTAAATATATCCTTCACATTTTTTTCTTCAATTTACAAAAACAATTTTCACATGGACTTGATTCTTTTAGCCTATTTGAAAATTCCCTTTATCTTAGAAAAATGGACCATTAGCTTTTGAAAAGTTTGTACCATTGGATTTTGAAAAGATTGGACCATTGTCTTTCAAAAATATTAGACCGTTGGCTTCTAAAAAGTGCCCATTTCTTTAAAATTTAATCATGAAGGAATTCCTTCAAAAAAATTTCTCAAAAAACCAATTCCTTCAATATTTATTGAAATGTACAATTCAAAAAAAATGTTTGGGGCACTTGCTTTGCCAAAAGACCTTTTGGAAACTTTGTTTTGGAATTTTTGTCTAAACAAAATCCCTTATAGATATGAACACTTAGTCCCCATAAAGTCTGAAAGAATGAACAAGTAAAGACTTAGATAAATAAAATATTTTGCATTTAGTTTTTAGTATATAGGCTTATCCTTGAAAATTTATATTTTGCCCTCTCTTATTACAAATTTGAGCCTACTTCAAAACCATATGATCCATTTATCAACTATTGGGATCCTACTCAATTATTTAAACTAGGTAGAAGCTAGAATGTGGGCCAAAATGGCCAACATTTCTAGTGACTCAT
Source organism: Torreya grandis (assembly GCA_037957365.1). Taxonomy (NCBI): domain Eukaryota; kingdom Viridiplantae; phylum Streptophyta; class Pinopsida; order Cupressales; family Taxaceae; genus Torreya; species Torreya grandis. The sequence continues at coordinate 585,402 of JARHVA010006049.1, read as the reverse complement.
AGGGAAGCATGTATGATATGCTAGATAACTAAGCCATATACATGAGATTTTAAATTACAAAATAATAACAAATCTGATCCATGACTACAAGTACAACCTTTGACTTGAAATAAGACAACTCTATCCTCCAAACTAAGAAGGGAAACACATAAAATAGGAAAACTAACTAAACAAACCAAATGTGAAAAAAAAACTTATTTGGGGAAAAAAAAAAAACTAATGTTATTGAATAATATTTGGAGGAAAACAAAAAAATAAACTATGCACAAGGAACCTAGCTCTTCAGTAGCAATGTTTTAGATGTATCCCATTGATTGGGATTAAAAGCTCTTCACCATCCATCTTTACAAGTTGGAAGGCATTATGGGATTTGTAGCTAGAGATTGTGTATTGGCCACTCCAAAGGGAATCAAAATTTATGTGCCTTCCTAGTTTAGCTCTATCTTCATCCCACTTGAGGACCAAATCTCCCTCTTTAAAACTTCATAAAGAAGCTCCTTTGTAAAAATATTTCTTCACTTCTACTTGATGAAATTCCATGGCTTGCATGGACTGATTTCTAATCTCTCCAAACTCTAAAATCTTAGCATACCTGATCTCCATATTTCCATTCTCTAACATCTAAAGTTGATGCATTCGATCCAAAGTGGGAAACTCAAGAGAAATGGGTAACCTTGCTTCCTTACCATATACCAGCTTGTATGGAGAGTTGGCTATTGATATTTTATAGGTGATCCTATAAACCAATAGATATGACTTCAACTTGAGATTTCATGATCTTTGATTGTCTTCAATAGTCCTTCTTATGATCTCCAATAGGTTCTTTTTAATAGATTTAGCAAGGCCACTGCCTTGTGGATAACTATTTGATGAAGTGATGAGATAAATTCCATATTGGATAGCCCATTGGATAATCATAGTTGACACAAATTATATTACATTATTAGAAATAATAGTTGAAGGAACTCGAAATATAGTAAGCAAACCTTCATATAAATTTAGAACATTGGTTTCATTTGCTTCTTTTAATGCCACTACTTCTATCCAATGTGTGAAGTAATCTATAGTAGTTAGAATCCATTTATTTCTTGAGATTTAAAGAGAATTTATGATACTAATAAATTCCAATCCCCATTGGACAAAGGGATAATCCACCATAATTGGATAAATAGGTAAGGCTACAAGTTTCACTTTTCCTACAAACATAGCACACTCTTTGCACTTCCTTGCCCATGCATGGAAATTACTAAATATATTAGGCCAATAGTACCCACCTCTCATGATATTAAGGGTTTTAGTTCTTGTATAAAAATTTCATCCACCATTTCCATCATGGAATTATTCAATCCATCTCTGAGTTTGGCTTGGCTCTATACATCTAAAAAACATGTCATTGATATATTTTTTGAACAAAACACCATCAATAAGTAAAAATGGAATTAATTACAACCTAAAATATATTGTTTTTAAATAAATTAGATGAGAGGGATAAATATCATCTTAAAAATATCTTACCAAGTCATGAAACTAGTTGGAAGGTGAGTTATGACCAATTTCAACCTATTCATCATTTGAAACAAAAATAACCTCATTAGTTTGTTGCAAGTCTTGAGTTAGATGCTCACAAAGTCCTTTTACTCTAATAATATTTATCACCTTAATTTACACATCATAATCCATTACCTTTGTTATCCAACTAGATCTCTTCTCATTTATATCTTTGTTCAAAAAGAACTTCTTGATGCTTAGATGAGAAACCATTTGGTGTATTTTATTTTTAGACAACAAGTATCTAAAATTTTAAGATAAATTATAATTGAAGGTACATGTTTAAAAAATAATAATACTTTGTTTCATACTCTTCCAATCCTTGAGTAAACAAGGCTATTGGTTGGTATAAATCATCATGATTTTGTTGCATAAGAATGCCTGAAATGGTGTCCATGTTAGCATATGTATACAAAATGAAATATTTTATGAAATCTAGATTTATAAGTGTAGGAGCACTAGCTATGGCCTTATTAATATCCTCAAAAATCTTTACTCCTTATTTGGACTAGTTGAAGCTCTAATTCTTCTTTAGCATGGTTGTAAGTGCCTTAGCTAAAATGGCAAAATCTGAAATATATCTCCTTATAAAGTTGATTTTCCCAAAGAATATTTGCAAAGCATTTTTGTGTTTAGGTAAGGAGAATGCAAGAATGGAGTCTATCCATTCAGAATCTATGATTAGACCATAATTTGAAACCACATGGCCAAGGATATTACCTTCATGAATTGAGAAGACACTTTTTGGGATTTAGAGATACCTCAAATTGCCTACACCTTTCAAAAACTTGCTTGAGATGAATCATGTGATCACTTGTACTCTTTGAAAGAACTATTTTATCATAAAAATAAACAAGTATAATATGTTTAAGAATGCCTTAGAATCACATATCCATCTCTCTTTGAAAGGTTTCCCCATCATTAGATAAATTGAAGGGCAATTTTTTGTATCCAAATGTCCCCCAATTGATTGTGAAGGCTATCATATATTGGTCCTCTTCTTTGACCAAAATCTAATTTTAGTTACTATACCCATCAAACAAAGAAAACATCTTTGAACCTGAAACCATCTGTAAATTTTTTTCTACTGATGGAAATAGATAGTGATCTTTACGTGAAGCCATGTTCAAATAATGGAAGTCAACACATAATCTAATCTCACCATTCTTCCATATCAAAACAAGATTTTCCACCCAAGTTGAGTGCTTGATTGGAAATATAGTAGCTGACTCTATGAGATAGTGAAGCTTGACTTTCATCAAAGACTGAAGCTTAGGATTGATGGGTCTTTGTCTTTATCTCATTGGTTTAGTTTTAGCCTCTAACTCAATGGTGTGTTAAGCTAAAATTGGGTCAAATCCCTTGAGATCACTATATTTACATGAAAAAAAATCAGCAAAACTTGTGCATAACACAATAAAAGCTTCCTTTTGTGAAGGAGTGCATACCTTACCCAACTTCAAATTCTTATAAACTACTCACATTGGCATAGTGCTCTTATTTAATTGACAAAGATGAAATTTACTTCCTTAACTCATCATCACCACTGAAAATGTCCTTAAGTGTGACCAATCCCTTGGGCAACTTATTTGTTTTGAGTTGCACAACCTGATCACCATACTACTACAAATACATTGTTTGCTTTCTTGAATAAAATGCAGTCTCCTCTTGCAAAAATCTCAAAATTTGATTCTCATCTTCAAAACATTGCTAATTCTTATGATTATCTAGAATAGACATACTTATAACCACCTTTATATGTGACTAAATTTTCTCACTTTTTATATCAACTAGGATACTAAACTGTGACCCAATGGTAACAAACCTATTTGTGTGTTTATTCTCACCTCTTGGTATTGATTGAATGTTAAAAGCTTGGAAATATTTAAGTATGTCCCATATTCTATTTTTTTTAATAGATAATAAAAAAATTACATACATTTAAACCTCTTACTTTGTGAACTATAAGTTCACTATTAAGAAAAACTTGCAAGGAATTGATTTTGATCTTCCTAACCCACTACAAACTATGAACTAGTTCCTCATACTCTGCAACATTGTTTGAAAAACCAAAATGAAAATTAATAGAAGAGAAATATCTCTAACTTTTTTTTATAAAAAAATCATTCCATCTCTAGTACCATGTTTATTACTTGATTCATCAAATTATAATTGCCATAAACCTTCACTAGATTCATCATCCTTAACCATGGTTAGAATTGGTACATCATTCTCATGAAGGTAATACACATTGAGTCCTTATTCAATTATATTATAAGGATAATTCTCATGAAAATTATAATCCCACTCATCAAGAAACAAATCTAAATCTTTATCCAAAGGTGATCCATATTCTACTCGACTAGTTTTTAGTACATCATTAGAGATGATATAGTTAGTGTTCACAACACTTGACATATATGGATCCATATGGAAATGTGCAATAGGTTTATAATGAATAATTAAATTATTACCATACCTAGTTATAAACATCAAATAACTCAAACCAACTGATAAATATCACCCAATCTTTGAGGTGAAGTCCCTTGAAAGACACATAACAAAGTAAGGAGGCAAGTCTACCACAACAACATCCTACTAAATAGTAACATTGGGATAAGAATGTAATGTAAATTTTATATCTTTCATTATTCCTAAAATATTTTTTGGTGACCTATCTAGTTATATTACCACCTTATTGTTTGGATCATAAACAAGGTTGAGCTTGTCTGCAATTTGTTTAGGCATGACTATACTACTAGCTCCACTATCCACCATATAGTTATGAACCAAAGTATCACCTACTATCAAAGAAGGGTAGAAATGAGGATTTTTATTTAATTTTACCTCATATTTATACAAATTTAACATATTATTTACTTGTTTCTTACTTGGTTGATCCAAATTAGTTATGACAACACCTTCTTTCTCAACCGGTTTTGGAGATAATTTGAGAGCTCAAAACTCTTGGATGAATATATATTTTTGTCTTGGGATGGAATGAGAATATGACTTGATAATTATGATATTATAACTCTTCATTTGATCCAATATATTAAACTAATATCCACCAACCTTTGGTTTCACTTTTTGAAGCATTGGTTGTTCATGAACTAGAGGTATTCAATGAACTTTACAAACCTCTTCATTTTGAGTTTTCTAAGTTGTAGGGGTAGAAATTCATTATTTTATACTCTTAAAAACAACATTAGGAGTACTTTAAGAATTTTTCACCTCCTATACCTCATCAATGGCTCTTATTTTAGCTCTAGTTATAGTTATAACTTGACCATTTGTACTGTTAGTTTCAACACCCTGAGTAAAAGCAACATAATCATCCACTTCCCAATTTACATTAGTGGCATCAGGCTGCTCTTAAAATTTTTGAGTCTCTCTTTGTTATGTCAAACATGTATCTTGGTATTTACCTCCTTGAAAACAAGATTCTTCATGAGTAATTTATGGCATAGTGATGTTTTGTGATACCAAGGCTTGGTTTTGAGCATCATTGAGATTTGAGGATTGCCTACTTGAATCTTGCATCAAGTTGTTTTGATGTGGGGTGGGAAAAATGGCCTTTGATATGGAAAGATCATTAGGATAAAAGGTATCATATTACTTAGTTAGAATTATGGCTCCTTGTATATGATAATGTGGTCTATTCTCTCTAAAACCTTGATAAGGAGGCCTTTGATCTTTTAAGGGCTGATAGGTGGTATAATTTTATTTTTTATGGGGCCTATTATCCTAATATTATTATCTCTTGAGTTGAAATATTTCATTCTCAAAGGATTGAAACAAGCCTTTCAACTCTCCTATCTCACTAGCTTGACTAGTAAGGACTACAATTTGAGCTTGAGGTGATGGAATACGATCTAAGGATAGAATTTGAGGAATTTGAGTAAGTTTAGGGGCTGGTATAGAATTAAATTCTATGAATATAAGCATTCGAGGCCTTAGAGAAAGCCTAGTAAATTATATCAAACTATTCTCTACCCTTATTACAACCTCATAAACATATGATAAGGTAGTATAACCCATTGACTATATCATCACACTAATGTTAAAGTTAAGGGATTTAAAATTCTAAAAGAATGAATATATAGGGTATGAACTAATCAACATAGGTATCATATTCCATATCTTTTTGAATATGAGATTAAAATCAGATATGAACTCATTAGGAGCTCTCGTTATGGTTGTTAATTGTTCAACCAAAGAGAGGTGATTAGATTCGTCTTCAAATTGATTGAATAAGGCTTTACCCAATTAATCCTAGGTAGAAATGGAGTTCATTGGTATGTTTCTATACCATTTCAATTCTTTTCTTTTGAAATAAGTAGTAAGCAATATAATAATAACATTATCCTCAACAACATTATAAATTGAATAGAGATTAGCTACATCTTAGATATACTCAATAGAGGTTGTTTGATTTTACCCTAAGAAGAATGGGATGATCTTGAGGGTAGACACTATAATGTCATCAAACTAGGCTAAATTTAGTCCGCTACCTCTATTGATTAGAACAAACACCTAGTTTCTGATAGCCATTTTTAATAGTAGGATAACAAAGAGATAAATATTATTTTTGAGGATATGGGTTTGTCCTAATAAACCTTGATCTTTTATATGATGTATAAGACAACTCAATGAATTCAAAAGGAATATATTTTCTAGTTGACCTCATAGTAACCTTTGTCATGAAAAAATTTCCTGAATGATGTTATGAACTTTGTAACCTAATTAATCTTTAGCTTGTGATGAAGATATATATTATCCTCTACTACAAATGATTCTCCTTAGATCCAAACTTTATCTATTCCAAGGAGTAAGGGTCCCACTCGGCATGCCAAAAATTGTTGTTAATAAAACTCACACCATTATGAAAGTAGTTTTAGGCCTTCAAAGTCTACTGAAACATGAAAACAATCCTAGATTGTTGGTACCCTAATCAGTAGATTGAATCTCTAGATTATGAGGGCTAGCTCCCTTTGGTGTATCAATTTGGATATCTACTCTAGCTACAAACTATAGGATAAAATGGAAGAGGGAAAAGTTAAGAAAGAAAATTGAAGGAAAATCATATCTAATGATGTTGATACACCTATATTTTGGTTCATCCACTCAATTTGAGATTCTAAAACATTGATTAGACAAGGAAAGTCTAAAAATTAAACTCTAATTGACACCTATATATTAGTATTTCATGAAAAGGTTCTATCTAGTGATCAAATATTAAGGAAAATGATGGAATAGGCATGATTCAAGGCACTAAATAGCCACTTACATCTATTGTAACTTCAACCAAAAGACATCAAACATAGAACATGACCTACATAATTTGATCAACTACTAACTAGGTAAGAATCAAAAGATGACAAGGAAGAAAATTATATCACATATGCAAATCACTAACATAAATACACTATACCAGCACTATGGAATCTAAAACAAAAACTATTTATCTATAAAAGGTTAAAAAACTTAATCTTGATAGAGTCTAGTCTTATTAATAGAGGGATCATGTTAAGGCTAAAAGGCCAACTTATATAGTAAAATCATATGAAAGCCAAGAAATTGTCATTGAAAATAAGAGAGAAGATCAACTCCCACATCACACAATTCCTACTTAAGATATCAAATGATAATTAAGCCTTCAAATAATATCCTTTTGTCTTAAGTCTTGCATGAAAAATCTCTTTGGTGTTAAAAAAGGATGGTGAGCCCATCTTGGACTAATTTGCTTCATGCATGAAAACCACACCAAATATTTAAAGATAAAATCCACTTGGTGCATTTGTAAGTTGAGTTGAAATAAAATAAAGTCCTTATTTACATGAAAAAGAAGGAAAATACATGATAAGCCCTATCTAGTCAACTTCAAGTAACTCCATCCTGCATGAGATGATGCTACACCAATCCTTAGATGAAGAACTCCAGTTTGAACAAGTTAAAAGTGTTAAAAACTTTCAATTAATAAGATAAATTAGAACACATATGACACTTCAACAAAATTCAATTCAAACTCAAGACCAATCAAATCCAAATAGCCTCCACTTGCATGAAAGGGCTACGAAAACAAAAACATGCTTGAAATTCCATGTTAAGATCATATATCCAGCATTGAAACTCTATGTTAGCTCTTTGTAATTCTTTGGAATTTTTCTCTCAAGGTCTTCATTTGGTCACTTTTCTATGGGAATTGGTCTTTGGGACTTTTCTTTTGGGCCATTTCTCTATAGCTTATTTATTTCAAGGTTTTCATTTATGCACTTTTCCTGTAGACAATTTCCCAAAAGGATTAACCTTTCAGCCTTTTATTTTGGGCTATTATCTTGAAGCATTTATTTTGGTATTTATTCCCATGGAATTGTTTCAACATTTTGTAAATAAATTTTTCCTTTGAACAATTTGTCCATGGCTATTTGTTTCAGCCTTTTTCTTTTCCTTTTTTTCCATGGACTTATTTTTTGAATGAATTGTTTTGGACTTTTGCAATGATCTCTTAATTCAGATAATTTTCTTGGTCCTTTCCCATGAAATTTACCCTTTGTAAATATTTTAAGTGACCCTTCAACTTTATGACAATTGACCCTTCAAAATTTTTACAATGCCCTTCAGCTTTCTTAAAATGGACCTTTCTAAAAGGAAAGAGCCCTTTGGACTTCTTGAAATGGAATTTTATGAAAGGAATGATCCCTTTGCCCTTTTATCAAGAAAAATTCCTTTTGGGGTTCTTGAAAATGTCCTTTCAAAAAAATTTAAATAGACCCTTCATAAAAATTTAAATGGTCCTCAAAACTTTTGAAATGGTCCTTAGAATTTTTGAAATAACCTTTAGAAATTTTGAAATGACCTTTCAAAATAAACTTTGCTCCACTTTGTCTACTTGAAAATTCCTTTTCTGAAGGGAAGGTACCCTTTGGATTTTTCCTTTTTTTTTTGAAATGGACTTTTTACTAAGAAAAGTGCCCTTTCAAAAAAGTTGTTTCAGATAAAATGTATAAAATAAACCCTTCCAAAAGACATCCTTTGGATTATTTGTTTTCTTCAATTTCTATGGATAATTTTCTTGTGAACTTGATTTTTTCAGCCTATTTAAAAATTTCCTTTGGCTTTGAAAAATGGATCATTGGATTTCAAAAAGTTTGGACCATTGTCTTTTGAAAACATTCGACCATTAGCTTTTAAAAAAATTAGACCGTTGGATTTTGAAAAGTGCCCATTTCCTTAGAATTTAATCTTGAAGGAATTCCTTTAGAAATGTTTCCAAAAAGACCAAATCCTTTGGGTGTTCTTGAAATTGACCATTCAATTTTTTTTTTGGGGTACTTACTTTGCTAAAAGACCTATTAGAAACTTTGTTTTGGAAATTTTAGCCAAACAAAATCCCTAAGAGATATGAAGACATAGTCCCCACAAAGTCTAAAAGAAAGAACAAGTAAAGACTTAGTTAAATAAAATATTTTGCACTTAATTTTTGTCTACAATATTATCCTTGAAAACTACTAATGGATCCTCTCAAATTACAAATTCAAACTAGTTTCAAAACTCCCTGATCCATTCATCAATTGTTGGGACCATGCGCAACTATTTAAACCAAGCAAAAGCTGATATGTGGGCCAAAATGGCCAATATTTTCTAAAGTATAAGATGTTTCCACTAACCCTATTATATTCACATCTTCAACACTCTTTACTATTCCTATTGTGTCCCCAAAATTCATTTCCCCCACTTCTATTGTGATTACCTCCACCACTACCTTAACTAACTCTAAGACTAAAAAAGTATCATCTTAGAAATCTAGAGGAGCATTAGAAACTTCATACCTACACATATCAGCCACTCAATTAGTTTTCCAAATGACTTCTTCTAGTTATTCCCAAACTACCATTGTAATATTGAAATAAGGATAGGATGAAGAAATAAGTATATATAGTCCACCCTTTTCCCCAACATGTGGTGTGGATTAGTCCAAGATTATTTGGCCATATCTTCTAGACCCTTTACATATAGAGGTGTTGAAATAGTATTCAAGGGATTTTTTGGTTGGTACTATAGTCTAGGACATTCAATCAAATGACTCAAGTCAACTAGTAATCCCATAGTGCATAGTAGATTTATAATCACAAGCCTCTCAAAGGATAAACCTCAAAATCATAGAGCTACCTATAGTAATATCAACTTTTTCCAAATTCACAAGGAGTATCCATAGAGTGAATAAAATAAATATTGAAGATGATGTTGGAATGGGGATGATCAAATAATAAATACAAGATGTTTTATCCTTATCAGATAGGAAGAACAAGAGATTAGGGTAGTATCCTTATAATCAAGATTTCAGATCCTATGTTGAGACATAAAATGATTCCTTTTTAAATTTCCATGAAGGAACATAACAATCAAGAGTAGATATCAAACAAGATTTTCAATAGGTTAGGTAACAACAAAAAACTATCCATGTTCCCATGCAAATTGAAATAGATGTACAAATTGTAACTTTGAGGCAATATAACATTTTAGATGCCATTTCTTAAATGAGGTTTTAATTATCCCCATAGATAATTTAAACATCAAAATTATTTAATTGTTTAAAATAATTTGAGAATAAACTAAAATTCCTTGTTCTCTACAAAACTAATCAATCATACAACCATCTCAATTTAATGACACCATTGGAGGCTTCGAATTCCATCAACCTAGTTTTCATTCAAACAAAATAAGTAAGGGAATGGGTGATATATAAATAAGAAATAATGCCCAAATATGTAGAATATGAGAGCCTAATTTTTCATATTCTAGAGGAGTTAAATATTCCACAAAAAGGAACTCTATAGGTAAACTAATAAGTAGAGTCAACTTTGACCAAATTCTACAACAAGCCTCAGCTAACTTTAAACAAAATCTTCAGGGATGAACACTAAAGGAAATTAAGACAGAATTAATATTTTCATGAAATAAGGACACATAATAGGAGATATTTTGGATAGAAATCAAGAACACTAAAGAAAATCATGCATTCCTAATGGATCAGAAAAGAAGGGTACAAAGATACCCATTTTTCAATATGGATATCATAAGATATTAAGATGATGTTATTTTAAGTAGTATCAAAGTTTAGAGGCCAAAAATAAAGCCAATTCTATAAATACTAGCTTAGTTATGTTTACCATCTTATCTACATCTACCACTTCAGTTCTATCTACCAACTTAGTGCTACCAACCACTTCAATGTCTTTTATGACAACAAGTATAACAATGCAGTCACCGAGTGTAACTAAGAAATAGTGATTGAATGATAATTTTGTATGTAATCTTGAATATATGATTAATTAATGTAATTATATTTCACTTAAACTTAATGTATGAATTTAATATATATATATATATATATATATATATATATATATATATATATATATATATATTGAATAAGTTTTAAGTATGTACATTTCTATGGTGTCATATATACAAACTTGTTTTTTCAAGTTAAAATTAATTATAATTTTAAATTCGGTTTCAACATTAAAATTAGAACTGAGGTTCTAATCACTAGATGTAAATTTTAGTTTGAATTAACTTAATGGATGAGTCTACCCCTCCCCAATTATACTTATACATGTAAAATCCTTATTCCAAAGGGTCGTAAATTTATCGATACAGGAAGAAATCATTTTGATTGTCATGAAACTATGTGAATGTCTTTTCCTTCCATTTCTATGTGATTATGGTTTTATTTCATTTGGATATTTTAATTCAATAATTCAAAGTGTGAAATAGCTATGGATCTTTTCTATTGAATAGTTATAAAATGTTATTGATTTTAAGTAATTAGTTATCTATCTTATTTTATAAGTGTGTAAGAGTGTTTCCATTTGATATAGTCTTATAGGTGTGATCCATAACTACTTTAGATACATTTATAGTCTGAGTTTTAATCTCTTGAGTAAGGGTGTGCAATATCTACTAAAAAAAGTGCAAAATTCAATTAAGACCCTTAAGTTTCCTAGACTATTTATTTGTAGACTACCTAACTATGTTTGTTTGTAAGTTTGAAATAGCTACAAGTAGAAATAATTAGTTCTAGAGACACTTATCCATAAATAAACCAACCTAGGAAGTGATCACTTTATTTTATTATCTACCCACTTTAGATATTATCCATCCATTCAACCCAACCAGCTTTTAATTTCTTTACTAGAATTATTTTACAACAAGCACACCCGGTTAACAACATGCATACTTATATTATTATTTCACCATGTGTTTATTTAACCCATACCTAAAAATCATGCCCTGGATTGGATTTTACCTGCATTTATATCTTAAATAATTAGAGGATACCTCATCATCATTTGTATTAATGTAGATATAGGTAGATTTATAAAATTTATATAATGTCTATGTGAAATGGAATCATGATGATGTAATTGTTATTGGTGTAATATAATGGTTGGGGTGGAGTAGATCATCATGGAAAGGTCAACATACCCATTACCAACCAAGACATGTGAATAAAATAATCTCTTTAGTCTTTAGATGATGCAAAATATTACATACTCAATTTTTTTATGATTTAAATGTAAATTGTATTTTTTTTGCATTGGGTTACTATTTTTTATTATTATGTGATCATCATTTAGCTTACTATACTATATATATTGGTAATTTTTATTATGTTATTCCTTATGAGATTTTTTGGCATATTATTTGATTGACTATAATTGAACATTAATATAATTATTTTATATATTAAAAATAATTTGATATAATTGTGGATCTATCTTTGTTTTTTAAATAAAAATAAAACCTTAACTTTATTGATTATATAAATTGTGTTGGTGTACTATGATAATTACATGATAAATTTAAGGAAATGATAGTTAAATTATTAAAAGTATAATGATATTAATATTTTTAATAATGATAGTATTGTTATTCTTATCATTCAAATTTTTATTATAGTATGCTAATATTTTTATGATGTTTGCTTTATGGCATAATTATGAGGATTTAGATTCTTTTTTAAGTTTCTTAGAAAACTATTGTAACAAGTACTAGTTTTGGAAGTGTATTAAAAAAAATGATTATAATATAGTTTTTTGTCAAATTTGAGATGATATGTTTTCATTTTTTATATATATAAATTATGATTGTGTGGATCTTGTATGGGTTTTAGTTTTGTGATAAATATTTTGATGTAAAATTTGTATAAATGTATATGTTTATTACTTGATTTTGGATGAATATATTGTATATGTTGAAATGATGGATTGAAAGAAATACAAGGATTATGTTGAATTATTGAATTGAATTTTATGAGCTTGTAGTATTTTAAAATAAGGAATGTATCTTGAATTTTATTTAATATTTTAGGTTTGAGCAATGATTCTATAAGATTGTTTAGTGGAAAGAATTTTCACACATATGTTAATGCATTCCTTTACAACTTACTTTTCACTTTGGTGAGTCAAGTAACAGACCCTTGACATCAACATATCTTGTTATACTAACTTATTTTCACATAAAAATAAATTATGAGGAATATATGTTAAAAGGAATTTATTTTCTGTCAAGTTGTGATCTTAAATTATGCTACCTAGATTTTCTAAAAAAGTACTAGGATTGTGTTTTCACTCTTGAATAAAACCCTATTATATTATTAATTATTTATTTTAACCGTTATACAATGTTTGGGTTTCATGATGTTAAGTAGATACCCCACTATTGCATTATAATAATATGGATATATGATGCTTAGACATTGATTTTTATTGTATCATGGAACTATATTAGATGTTGTATTTTGGTTAACTCTATGCTTAATAGAGTAATGCATGATTATATTAATGAAATTAATTAAATTTAAATGTGAGAACTATTTTTTAAATGTTTTTTGGTTTTAATTAAGTTTATGTTTCTTAAGAAAATAACTAATATAGATGTGTTGTTGTAATGCAATTTTAGCTTAAGGAAATATGACTTCTTATTTCAACACTTATTTTTGAGATATTTCTTATGTATCTCTTGTTTGTATTAGATAGATGGAGTGAATCTATAAATACATATTCAATTATATGTACACGTTTTTTGGAAGTGATCAGAGGTTATGATTCATGTTGAACTCTCATATGTTTTTGTATGGAATTTTCATTCACCCAAAACACTTTAGAGATGAGTATGATTCATTTTTGGATTTTTTTACCTCTTAAGATAATTGGTGGGGTTCCTTGATGACTCATGATTTATTTATAATCTTATTTATTTCATGAGATCACTCATATTATGAGTAATAGATGGTTTTACATTAGGTTTTTTCCCTAACAAATGCTTATTGATATGAATGTTAAGAGAACTTGTGACTTTGTTTCTTTACTAATGAGATATGACACTGTGTGCCTTTAGTATGGATTTCCATTTTTCTTAGTCTTAAACAATATTTTGGGTTTATATGTTGTGCCAAGTATTAAATTTAGTGTTATAACACTAGGAATATATAGTAATTTATTTATTTTACTCATCAACTCATGTTATCTTTCTTGATAATAAGGAATATAATTAGAATAAGTGGTGGAGGTTGTGATCCAAACCTAAAAAGTACACCACTATCATCATTATCATGTATGAATAATGATTTTGTACTTATTAGAGTACTTGGTGGACTAGATGTAATATAGGCATAATTGGAGAAAAAAGAAGCGTAAATGATACATTATAATGGAAACCAAAATGATGAGAAGTAAGATAGTAATGTTGAAAGTAATGAAAGAAGCATTTAAAACCAAAGGGTTTTAGAAGAAAAAATAGGAATACAATATTGGTGTTATTTGGATAGATTTTGGTGTGAGGAAGTAAGTGATGTTGATGATGTTATGTATAATACGAAATTTCATTATTTCATTTAAGATATCAAAATAGAACTCCACAAAAATTCATAGGAAAGGAAATAATATATGTAGTAGATGTATGGATAGTAAACCTAAATAAATATTTTGATATTCATGTCATTGGAACTAATTTAAAATACCATGATGAAGTGTTTTAAATAGATAGTGATGACTCTTTATGGTGGAAACATATGAAAAAATCATGAAATTTGTGATGTTGTAGCACTAATAAGGGATAAGTTTGAACATAACTATAAAAAGAGGTATCTTTTATCCTCATTTTTTAAACCAATTTTTTTAGAGTTATGTTGATGGGTCAATAAAAAAAACTTAGGTGGGATTATTTATCATCCAACCTCTCTTAAAATGATGTTGAAAAACATCCCCAAAATTTTTCATTAATGGGTCATGACAGACTGGGTGACCCAGTTGGTTTATGTGGAATTGTTGTAATTACAGGGGCATGTTTTGTTTGTAATATTTACATGACTTTAATCATTATTTTTATCTTGTAAATGGTTTACTATGTTATTATAATGTCTTAGTCTTGTTCATGTTGGTTATTAGTAGGTTTTAGGAAATAAAACAAACTTGATTTTTAAGATTTTCCTAAAAGAGAAATCAACATATAAGGGTTTTTTAATTAAAATAATGTGGCTAATTTTAGTTCTAATTAATTTCACTATGTATTTTTAACAATTTAGTAAAAATATAGTAATATAATGGAACAAAAAATTGTAATCAATATTTATCATTTAGAATAGATTGCATATAGAGCCTACATTAACCCTAGGTAATAAAAAAAAATACAAAAGAGAAATGGAAGAAAGAGAAAAAAACCTACTAAAACATAGCCAAATTGAAGTCATTTGAATACGTGAAATGAAAAAACTAATCCTTCATCCATCTAACATTCACACAACTATAAATGGGGTTCAATTCCAAAGTCTAAGGATCATTCTATGAAGAAGAAGTCCATCACTACCATATTACATGTACAGACAATGACAAAAAATCTCCATGTCTTGTATTAATAAAATATATTCACTTGAATCAAAAATAAGTTTTTCATTTGTCATTAAATTACAATTTTAGCAACATAATGGCAAGGGAACAAGATAGGGATAAAAATTAGATTAGCAAAGCAAATAAAACATGGTTTATCCACAACATCTCCAATGGAAGAGAAATGAGCTATACTTATGGTAACGTATAGATTTAAATGATAAATTAAACTATGAAAGCATAAAATTGTATTAAAAAATTAATCGGCTCAATATCTCTCCTTATAAGAACAAAAATCAAACACTTACAATGTCTAAAATTAGGAAATATATAGAAACTTATGTCTATGGAGAAAAAGGAGTTTCCCTCCAAAATGTAGTTACTTCCATTAAATGTAGCCATTAACCATATTTTATCTCAAGTGATATCCCATTTTCACCTTTTTCATACCAAAAAAATTAAAAAACAAGTCAAATATTTCATTTAAAAGTTCATCAATAAAACATGACACTAAAATGGGAACAAGGTTTTCCTTAAGAAAAATTTCCAAAATTTTAAAACATAGTTGTGACCAAGCCATAACTAGCTTATTAATTCCATAGATAGATTTTAAAATGAACAAATAAATAAGAAATTATGTATTAGAAATCAAAATAGGATCAAGAATGGCCTTTTGTACATAATCTAGCTTTTGGGAGGCATATATATGTTAAAAATTTTCACTTTCCAAATTCCAAAATTTCCTTACCTTTGTGCTTATAAAGTTTGAGTAGTAAGGTGAGGTGATTTATAGGTCTTCATATACCTGATTAAAAAAATTATATCTAAACATTACTATATTTAATGTTAATGGGATCTAGACTTAATCAGGGTCTAGACCCATAATTAACATTACATTTATTACCTTGAAAAGTTTGCTTTATATTCAATGATTCAAATCCTATATAAAACTATTGAAACTTGACTTATGTTATGTATATTTTATTAGGTTAAAAAAATATTACAACACTACATTTAAATATTTGATAAAGACATAATGAAAATTAGTCTTTTCCATGTTTAACATTGGGAGGAGCTTGGGTGGGGTCAATAAACCCAGTCAGGGTCTCAACCCCAAATACCATAGTGGAACTCACTAGGGGATAGTCCTTGACGTAATCGATATTACTTCCCTAATTAAAAATATAGAGGATCCTACACATTATAATAAACATGCTTGGTATTTAAAGCCCAACTAACACTATTAAATCCACCACTAAAATAATGAGACCTAATCAGTAAAAAATGCATGAATAGTACTCAATTAAAACACTAAAAAAAACATCTTAACCTAATAATACTTTGAAGTTTTATTAGGTTGAAAGGACTTAGATGAAAACAATTGAGACCAACTTAGAAAAATATCTCTGATTAGAACTAAAATGTGTCAAATTAGACCCTATATACATAATTAGGGATTGAAATAATAATAAGGTATATAAACTAATAAATTCAATAATGAGATACATCAAATATAACAAAAAACCTTTAAAATTTTTATGAGTTTTTTAACATGAAATAAATGCATCAAAAAATCCTTTTTGAACAAGTGAAAAACATGAAACTTTCACACATGAGCTTGGTAATCTCAATGGGACATGTTTTAGAGGCTAATTTTCCATAGAAACCAAAATTAACCCTAAAGTGGCTTGAGAGAGTAGATAAATCCATTTTTTTAAATTAAAATTTTGTGGTCAATACTCCAATTTCACTCTAAGTGAAAAATATGATTTTTTTCTCAAACAAACATGGTCCTTCCAATGGATTTTGTTGCAGGACTTGGTTTAACAAGCAAATGAATATGGCCCAACAAATAAACCTGAGAGTGTAGAGACCAAGTGGCTTGAGTGAAAACAATATTGAAACAAAAAAAAATGGGGTTTAATGATTCTAGATGAATTAGGGTGTGTTGTGTAAGCAACAATAAATCATAACTCTATAGAGTATTTTAAAACTAGATAAACATGTCTACAAGCCCAAAATATCAAACTAAGATAGTGCATGAAACATGAAAAAATCTAAGAGATGAACAAAATGGAATGGATAAAAGACCAAATTTGATATTCTCATTAACCTAATGTGTACAAATGAGTTAATTATTTCTTCATGAAACCTTCAAGAACTAGCTACTATGACTTCAACCATCAAGATAGTGAATTTTACCTTGAGAATGATTACCTAGACATTACTATGCTACCATACAGGTTTCCATAGCCTTTATTATACATCTTTTCTCTCACACAAGGCTTTAATATACTTCTAGTCAAGCATCCATATCCCTAATAGAGGTTATTTGAATCATCCAATAATTGAGTTTTTTATAAATTGATTTTTCTTCTTATTTATATTTTCTCTTTCTTTATCTATTTTTAATGTCTTAATTTCACATTAGAACCCCTAATAGAAAATAAAAAGATATAGTTATGTATTTTCCACCCTATATATTAACTATAAAGGTTTTTCAAAGAAAACCTATAAACCATTAGAATGTTACTTTTGATTTGAGGTTTCAGGATATTATATTCAAAAGCTAAATGGTTTATCTGAACTTACCTAAACGAGAAAAAATCTAAAGCACACATGAAAACCCAAGATTTTGAAATTGATTAAAAAATATAATATTAAGATAAAAAATAATTAGATCACTTACTCACCATAATTTCATTCATGTTACCTATGAACAAACTATTCTTCCTTATTATTTTATTAACAAGGAACCTACAGGGTAAAATAGACATGGTTGACTAGAAATAGACTAGTGCATGGCCAAACGAACAACAATAAAAACAAATAAAAATGAAATAAGTAAATAAAAAAATAAGGAATCAAGGTTAAGTTATTCGTGGGATGATGCTAGGTGAGTCCAAACCTAGAGATATAATTTTAGGGTTTGCCCATGGAAAAGCCATATGATGTCCTCACTAGTTAAACACTTGAGATAGACCATATTCATGTTCAATATTTTAGAAGGTCTGGTAGGGATAATACTAAAATGACATTTGTATTTATGGTGATGTTTTATTTTTCATTCAAGAAAACTATCAAAAAGAGTCCTATTTATGATGACTTCATGCAAATTAATAATATTCTTAGTATCAAATTTAAAAATGTACTTATGTTTAATTTACAAAAATTAGATAGGAGAGGGTTTGAGAAATAACTCTTCCCAAATAGTGAATTTTGGTAAGGTATAGGGTGGTTATCAACACATATCGAAGATGTTGAAGCACCCAAACTAATGAAGTTATGTTATATGTGTCATCCAATAAATCAATGAATTACCAACTACTCTCTTTCTATTAAGAATGTTCTGGTAACATAATTCTTATCATTTTCATCCTCAATAAGGAACAACTTATGTTGTTACCATGTCAATGATACTCTTGATTTATCATTAGTGGATTAATTATTTCTTTGACCACCACTGGTCTCATTTCTTTATTTAGTCTATTGGGTTCATGATTATTTATTTCTGATTTGATTAACTCTATCATTGAAAGGAACACCAGACTATTGAAATCATAATTTACATGTTACTCCAAATTATTTAAACTTTAAAATTTAGGAACAACTTGATTTTCATCCTACTTCCACCTATCATCAACAATGTATATGTTTATCTCATTGGTAGTGAGTAAATTTTTGACTACATCATTTAAGTCTGTGCCAACTATATAGAAAATAAACCTACTTTAGAATGGGATATATTATATTTTGGTATCATTTAATTCATAGTTCCCATAAGGACAACCAATCTCAACTTTATTTTCTTCTATTTCATACATATCTGATCATGATACAAGAGCTAAATTATTGTCATTTTATTGTTTATCTTCCTAAATCATCTTTCCTAATGTAATAATAATAATGTACAATATGCTTGTTTAAAATGAATAAAATTCATATTATTCATCTAATTTACCTAATTATTTCATTGTTTTTATCTCATATTCTTCTGTAGATATCTCCTTACTACTTTGAATTTCATACATGAACTCACCTAAAATAACTTATTTTATCTATTCATTATACTCATGCTCATCACTACTCTTTTGCACTAATTATTTTCTTCCAAATGTAAAATTTTATATCAACATGATCAATTTAAAACTTATCTTATTTACACATCTATAGACCCCAAATTATTAAATTAGGAATACAGTCTCGTCAATCCATTTGGGAATCTCCTATAATGAATGACACTTTATTAACAACAACACAAATACATTCTTGATCACTAAAATAAAATAATATAATTATTAAATACTAAATTATCATAATTTCAAGTTTTAAATTTACTAGTAAGGCTTTCGTTGGTCATAAGGAGGTTTATTAGTTACACACTTGAGGTAGTTTCTGATTATATGGTTAAAATTGGTCCATGGGTTAAATTATAGGTAGGTAAGTCAAAGGATTTTGGATGTGAACATATAACTATCCTACCAAATAAAATTATTTAAGAACATATCCTTGTGTAACTTTTTTTGTTCAAAGGTAAGTTAATGCTAGATATGTGAAAGCAAACAAAGTCATCTAAGTAAGCATATAAGTCAAGGGATCAAATGTTTTAAGATATATCTTGATAAAAACCACTTAAATTTGTAGTAATGGGTCTTTTAACCTCCTATGTAACTGATTAAAGTGAAAATTTAATGTGCTCATGGGTTATTGAGGCTACTTACATGATGTATCAAAATGATAACACCAAGAAATAGGGTCAGTAAGCAAACTAAAATAGATAACAAAATCAATTTTCAAAGGTACCCCATCAAGTGATATACCCATTTGGTAGGTTGAGGTGCCAACATAGGAAACCTCATCCAAATAATAAGGAAACAAATAGAAGGTGACATCTTTGTGTTGTATATGAGTCTAGATAATATCATCTATAAATACCTGGATGTATTCTTCTATCATTCCAAACCCATAATCTACGTATTAGGAAAAAATGACTAGATTCTTAAGCAATTCATAAGTAAGCCCTATAATGTTCATGGGTAATCCACTAATCTAAGCCATGTTAAGGTATTGATGGGGTTAAAATTTCAATTTTTTATTCTTAGTACTCGTAATGTCATTTAGGAAATCACCTTTAAAATTTAAAGTTTAAAATTTTCATTAAATTTTAGCTAAGCCATCATTTTACAATAAATATGTTGGTGTGTTATTTGGCACACTAATTTAGGTGGGATATTTTATCATATATCCTCTCTTAAAAAGAGTTTAAAAAAATCTTGAAGGTCTATTATTATTGGGTCATGATGTATTGGCTGACCCAATTGGTATATTCAAAAATATTCCAATTCATGGGGCCTAATGGTTTCGAATATTAACATGGATTTAAATTTTATTTTGGTAATTTAGAGTTTTATATGAAATTTAAGTGTCATAGGCATGTTCATGTGGGTTTTTAGTACGTTTTATAAAAAAACTTACATTTTAATATTTTCCCAAAATACAAATCAATGTTTAAATGTTTTTAAATCATGGGAATGTGGATGATTTAAATGTTCATTCATTGTGCTTTAAACATCAAAAATGTGATAAAGAAATAATAATGGATTGAGACAAAAATTAATATAAATTTATTACTTAGAACATATTATGTTTATAGCCTATATTAACTCTAACTAACTTATTTAATAAAAAAGTATAAAAAGGAAGGGGAAATTATAGAAAAATTGTATCAAAATGTAGCCAAATCAAATTTGTTTAAATGAGTGAAACCATGAACTAATTCTGCATCTAGTAATCATTCACACAACCATAGATAGGGATCCTTAATAGAGTATAAGGATCACATTATGAAAATGAAGTCCATCACCATTGTATTACATTCATAGACAAAGAAAATAAATCTCCAAAAACTATATTATTAAAATGTGTTTTATTAAAGCATAAATAATGTTTATATTTTTCATTTTATTACAATTTTGGCAATGTATTTCCAATGGAATAAGAGAGGGATATAAATTAAACTATAAAATCAAAGAAAAATTGACTTGTCCACAACGTCATCAATGGAGGAAAAATGAGCCAACCTTATGGTAAGGTATGAAGTTGAGGGATAAATTAAACTATAAAAGTATAAAGTTATAGAAAAGAAGTGATTGGATTAATATCTCTCCATAGAGGAACAAAAATCCAAACCTTTCAATGTCTAAAATAAATAAATATATAAAAAAAATTGTGTCTATGGAGGAAAAGGAGGTTCCCTACAAAACATTGGTACTTTTGTTAAATGCAACCACCAACTAATTTTTCCCTCCAAGTGATACAATTTTTTCAACATTTAATGCTAAAAAGACTAAAAAACAAGTCAAATATTTCCTTAAAATGTTGACCAAAAAAATTTGAAAATAAAAGTAAACATCATGACCTAATCTAACTTTGAAGTCTAATTAGGTCTAAAGGACTTTAGACAAACACAATCGATACCAACTCAGAAAAATAACTCTTAATATAACTAGAATATGTCAACTTAGACCCTAAATACCTAGTTAGGGGTTGAAATCCTAAGTAATTATAAAAACTAATAAATTTAGTAATGAGATATAATATATCTGATAAAAAAAACTGTGTAAATTTTTGTGAGGTTTTAAATGTGCAATAAATGCACAAAAAATAGTTTTTAAACCATGTTCAAAATATGAAACTTTGTCACACAAGATTGGTCATTTCAATGGGGCAAGTTTTGGAGACTAATTTAACATGCAATAAAAAATTACCCCATAAATAAATTTGATAGATCAAATTAATCCATATTTTTAAATGTAAATTATGAGGTCAAGGTTTCACTTTCACGGTAATTGAAAAATATGAAATTGTCTTGAGTGAATGTGGTCTTTCTAATGGAAGTGGTTGTAGGACCTAATTCAACATTAAAAATGAGGTATCCCACTAAGGTAAATTTAGAATTTTGAGACCAAGTTGATCAAAATCAAGAGAAAATCAAGACACCAAAATGGGTTTCCATGATTGTAGAGGAATTAGGGCATGTTGTGAAAGCAACATATGTTCCAACTATTATAGTAAGTTAGTATGATAGTGTAAGAGTATTTCATAATTTTTTTCATAATTATTCAATATTTTCACCACATGAGACATAAATATAAAAATGATTTTAAATTAAATTTGGGATTGCACAAATTCATTATGCACAATGTGAATATGAGTAATTCTAAACTATTTCTTCTACTAGTGATTTAGCTCATAAAATAAATGTAAAGGAAATAAAATCATTTAGGATAAAATATTATAAGTAACATAATATAACTCAATTAATTTATAAAGTATTAATTAAATTTAACCCAAACATAACTTTTTCAGAGAAATGTGTAAATTATAGAATTTTTACAAGTGGAAATGAGTATTAAATAATTTGGGTTTTGAGAAACCAACAACTTCACTAACTCATAATGTATAGGTATTTGGGCCAAATAGATTTATATTAAGGTAAATAAACAAGATATGTTATAATTTATAAAAGGTACACTATGAAATGGAATTATTAGAACCCATAATTAGTCACAAAACCAATCACTATATCTTCAGATCACTAGATAACCACTATCAATAACACTAAGAAAATCATATTGAAATGAGAGGGATGATTTTTGGTGTTTCAATATTTAATTTAGTATAATCATGGAGTTTATATAATTTCATTTCTACTTAAATTATTAATAAAATTCAGTCCCCACCTAAGATAATGGGATATATTTTATATGTATTGTTTGGAATGAGAAGTGGTGCCAAGTTTTCGAGTTTTGAGATGCAATTAACCTATTCTTGGGTTCACTTAAGACTCAAATGGACCTTTATCTATTACGTTTGTTTTCATATGATGTTATCAGTTGGATGGACCAAATCCATTCCCATAAAGTTAATATTGACTATTTTTAAAATAAAATACAATACATGGATGATTAGAGGAATTTGATAACCATTCAAGGTATGAAGAGATAATTTTATTTAATGATAATCTCTACTTTATATAAAAATATGGTTGTGAGGAATGGATTAAAACATTAATTTTTATATTTCGATTAAAATAACCAAGAAGTTTAACTAATTAATTTAGATTTCCTAGTACTCCAAACTTTGATAATGTATTTTAAAAATATTTTTCAATATTACATCCTTATAGGAAATACAATTTTCCTATTAATATAGTACCTAGTTAACATCATCTTAAAAATACACTTACTAAATAAAAACCACATATTTTTAAGAAAAAAAGGTTTATCTTCAAGGATTACTGAGTAAAATATTGATTAAACCAATTTTTTCTCTATGAGGAGCATTGACAATTTTTATGAAAAAAATCTTGAATTCTAAGGTTATGAAATAATTATTTTATGCTTAATAATCCCACCATCAATATAATGTAACCTTTACTTAGAATTGAATTTTTTTATCAAATGAAATCATCATATATTTTTTTCAATATATACCTTTAGTTAGGGTGCCACTAGATTTTGATTGAGGAATGTTTTCATAAAACATCTTTTAAAATTTGATTCAACCATTATGAGCTCACACTCATTCCTTTTAGAATAATAAATACTACTAAAAATTTCATGAATCTCATGAATAGTTTATTTTAAGAATATATTGATTATTTCATCTTACATTTTCTAGATGATTTTTTTTATATATTATATAAATGATAAATAACATGAACATCATCTAAGGTTAGGATTTTATAGGTTGAATAAGAATAATATTTTTGGGAAATTATCGAAGTGTTTACTTTAATAGATGGAGATGTAATACTATTGCCATGTAATATCCAAGTATGGTATTGCAATTGTTCCTATAAATATCAAACCCATTTTTAAATGTTTGATACACAATAATGTACATTATGTAAGAAGATTCATGGTACTTTTATAGTACTATCATCATTTTTTAAGAACTTATAGAGTATTGTAAATACTATAAACATGCTCAAAAAATGGGGATATGTTAAAGAGTAATTTTAAGTGTGAGTTCAACATTAAAAATTTATAGGATATTTCCAAAACATTTACGATCTTGTAAGTTATAGATGAAATATATATTTTTTTGTGGGTGGATGTTCCTCTAGTTAATTTTTAGAGTGTTAGCCCACAATAAAAAGGTTTAGATTACAAGTTCTATAAATCAATGGATCATGAAAAGAACAATCCTTCCAATGATATTGAATTAGTAGAAGTATTTTAAGCTTTGCATATGTGAAAGAATTTTATGTTGGGTAATCCATTCAAGTTTAAAATCGATCAAGATATTGTTGAGATCATTGTGTAGACACTAAAATTTGGTATTTTACACCTAGAAACATTAACCGTGACCTATGCAAATCTTGCATGACTTGTGTATCTCCAAAAATTTATCACTCACCATTATTTCATACTGACATGCTAGTTATGAGTCATATCCATTCAAAGTTTCTATTAATCACCTACATGAACATTTAAGTCTTTGATAAATCATTAAAATTCCTAAAAGACTTTGATAAAATCACATTGGCATTTATAGTAATGTCACAATGAGATACTAACATCAATGTTACTATATTGAGGCTATGATTAACATACTTCACTTATAAATGGTTATTTTTCAAATAAATATAATTAAATTACCCAATTCATCACATATAAATAGAAATTAAGTTAACATTTATTCACAATCTACAATTCTCAAGTACTTCTCAACTATACTACTACACATCGATAAATCCTACCCTATCCTTCACAAATTTGAAAGAAATCACTAAGAATATCCATCATCCAAGTATTAAACACATCAACATAGGTCAAGTTACAACATTTAAAAAAAAATAAGATTTATAGGTGCATTCATATATTAAAAGATCAAAATTTCACTTGCACACTAAGGGTAATAACTTTGTGTGGTTTGAATTTGATGTTTAGAGTATTGGATGCATATTCATCATTTTATTAAGGGCTGTGATTTGGGTCAATTTGTCCCAATAACACATCCCTACATTTTATAGATTTTCATATTTCATAAGTGAACTTAGGGTTTTAATGAGAAAGGAGATGATTTCTTGAGTTACACATGCAGTCAAAAGGTTTGAAATTGTACATACAATTAAATATTGGATAGGTACACCACATTTTATGGTCATAAAGAGACAAGCATGTATAAGACAATAATGTCGACCCTGGTGACTATTGTCGACATTATTTATTAGGCTTGATTGTACTGATCCTTTTCACATAGAAACATAATTATGGATTTAAAAAATCCATAGATCTAATTCCATTTTGTTTTCACCATTCAAAATAGTCATATTAAATCAGTCAAGTATTAAATATAAATATATTTATCTCCCTCATCATTTACATAAATATAAAATTACATTGTCAAATTACACTCAATTAGTTACATTAAGATTTATGTTTGATTTTCATATATTATAATCTAAAATAATTATTCCTTTTTAACCTATTATGATTCAAACTAATTAAAAATAGGGTAAACATATTGGTGCACTTGTATATTTATTGAACATTGCCATATCTTAGGTTTCCCTTAGGATTCCATCATTATTTTTAGGTTTTTATGATGTCTAACTTAGGTTTTTATTATCAAACATGATATTTTATTGTTCCTTATTTTATTAATTAATATTAATTTGTGAATAAAAATTTTTTATATTATTTTACTCAATTCACAATTTCAAATATTTTATATTATGTTTTTTGGTTGTGTATAAGTTGAATTAAATATTTATATATGAAATTTAAAATGAGTATTGAAATATACTTTTCATCCCTTTCTACACATCCTCTTGATGAAATTATTATGAAAATTGAGACCACATATATTCAAGGGGATTCTATCCAAATTTACCTACATATAGATACATTTGATGATGACAATGAAAGATAATTGACCTAATTTACTATCCAAAATACATAAATGCATGATGAAATGTTGAATGTGGCCTAATACAAATATAAAAAACTATCCCAAGATGTTACATCTTGTGAACAATATTTTATTTATTATGATATTAATCATACTAATGGTGTTGATATTATTCCTACATCTATACTTCAAGTTACATGTGATATCCACCCTAGGTATGGGGTAAATATAAGGAATCCTATATATTTCCATTCCTATGCCTGGATAGGAGACATATTCCCATTATTTTATGAAGCATGTGATTTTTAAACCATTTACCTTACTTATTTTGTTAATTAATATGAATTTGTGAATAAACATTTTTTATATTAGTTTACTCAATTCACAATTTCAATTATTTCATATTATGTTTTTTGGTTGTGTATAAGTTGGATTAAATATTTATATATGAAACTTAAAATGAGTACTGAAATATACTTTTCATCCCTTACTATACATCCTCTTGATGAAATTATTATGAAAATTGAGACAACATATATTCAAGGGGATTCTATCCAAATTTACTTGCATATAAATACATTTGATGATGAAAATGAAAGACAATTGACCTAATTTACTATCCAAAATACATAAATGCATGATGAAATGTTGAATGTGGCCTAATAAAAATATAAAAAACTATCCCAAGATGTTACATCTTGTGAACAATATTTTCTTTATTATGATATTAATCATACTAATGGTGTTGATATTATTCCTACATCTATACTTCAAGTTACACGTGATATCCACCCTAGGTATGGGGTAAATATAAGGAATCCTATATATTTCCATTCCTATGACTAGATAGGAGACAAATTCCCATTATTTTATGAAGCATATGATTTTTAAACCATTTACCTCACTTATTTTATTAATTAATATGAATTTGTGAATAAACATTTTTTATATTAGTTTACTCAATTCACAATTTCAATTATTTTATATTATGTTTTTTGGTTGTGTATAATTTGGATTAAATATTTATATATGAAATTTAAAATTATTATTGAAATATACTTTTCATCCCTTAATACACATCCTCTTGGTTAAATTATTATGAAAATTGAGACCACATATATTCAAGGGAATTCTATCCAAATGTACCTGCATATAGATACATTTGATGATGAAAATGAAAGATAATTGACCTAATTTGTTATCCAAAATACATAAATGCATGATGAAATGTGTAATGTGGCCTAATACAAATATAAAAAACTATCCCAAGATGTTACATCTTGTGAACAATATTTTCTTTATTATGATATTAATCATACTAATGGTGTTGATATTATTCATACATCTATACTTCAAGTTACATGTAATATCCACCCTAGGTATGGGGTAAATATAAGGAATCCTATATATTTCCATTCCTATTCCTAGATAGGAGACATATTCCCATTATTTTATGAAGCATGTGATTTTTAAACCATTTACCCCACTTTTTATGTTGCCTTGAGTAGATTATTTTTGATCTATAAAATAAGGTGTTATAACTATAATAATGTGCATTTGAAGGTAGTCATTCATTATATTTTCATGCATTGATCCATAATCCTTTAGCTCCAAATATAACAACATATCCCTTAACTTTATAGCTTTTATCTTCAAAGCTTCCATTATATGATGGAAAATGTGATTTTAAACAATATCTTAGATCTTTATGTGCAATATGAATTGATTATGCAATCAAAAACTATTTATTAACTAAGTTATGTCCATGAAGTCTCAAATATTATAATTTGAGGTGATTATATGACATTCCATCTAAGTCTTTTAGTCTTTTATTTCCTCTATCTGATCAATTTATAACACATTTATCTATCAACATTGATGATAAAATCTATTATGTGTAAATTTATAAACTTAGGAAAGGGTCCAACGAGACAATTAGTGAATATGTACTTTGATTGAATACTATGTTATCTAAGATAAAGAATCCTATTGAAAATAATAAATTACAAGATATATTAAAGAATGGCTTACTTTCACCACATCACAAGTTCATATTATTCAAAAAATTCATATATTTTGATGAGTTATGTCATAAAGGGAAACATTGGTAAATTAATCTCCTTACACTCAATAATATTAAGTATACCCATAGTACTATTACCACTTCAAATTCCATGTTTCAAATTAAACCTATTTATAAAGGAAAGTCAAATGACAATAAGAATTAAAGTAAAACTAGAATTAACATAGTATCACATCTTAAAAAATGGCTTCTCTCACCTTCTCCACAAAAGAGGACATTTTACATCTTACCTCAACCTCCTCAAAACTTTCTACAAAAGTTAGTCAAGTGCAACATTTTATATCTACCTATAAAACTAGTGGTTGGTACAATAAAATCTATAATTATAACATATGATTATAAATCTTATTGTGATTATGACATATGTGTTGGACACTCTACAAACTAATGCTTCAAGTTAAGGCACAAGATACAAGATATTATCAATAAATACACTATTGAATTAGACACATCCATAGAGGATACCAAAGAAATGATCAATGGAAATTATAATTTGAAATATACATTGACCTAATTCCAAATAATGAGGAAATAAAAACTAGGGATAATTATTAAGTACACCATGTATACCATCCTTGTCTTGAGACATATATTCATCTAATTGATGGGATTATCATCACACTTATAATCATATTACCATATAGACCTATAATTACATTTGAATATATTAATATTATTGATTAAAAATTATATTTCCATGCATTATTCATATGATCTCACATCAATGAGAACCACCATAATTTAAATTAAAAAATGTTTGTACCATGAAGCTTCTAAACTCTTCTGGATACACAAAAAGATATACAAGATATGTTAGGAGTGATAAATTGGTTTAATGGAATACACAGACACCTTCATATATACTATGCTGATAGGACCTAGGCTCACAAAGCTCTGACACCAATTGTCAGGATTAAGAGCAAAACTGATTACCTTTGTATAACCAACTAAACATAGAATTTAACCAGAATAATAAGTAACTAGAAATCAACAATAGCATAGAATATGAGAGATAATACACAATTGTATTCAACTCATCCAGAGGAAATACAATAAAGAGATCACACTCTTCCCACACCTCTTGCACATACCAATAACCTTCCCTCAAGAGTTATTTTTGTCAATTACAAACACAATCAACTCAATAACTGAGTTGGTGTTTCAATAAGTCAGTAATAATACTACTAGTACCACCGAGTATACACACATACTCCAAGTCTGAGTACACCACGTACTCCAAGTAGATCTCACCTGATCTTGCACACCTACAGATCAACCTAGTTTTACACACTTGTAAACCTATATCTTACTTACCATGTAGATCTCACTTGATCTTGTTATACCACAGATCAACCTGGCCTTGCACACCTATCGACCTAGATCTTACACACCTAGAAGAACCCTTGTCCTTGCCTCACCAAGTCCTTATGATTCTCCCTTGGATAGAACCCTTTTGATTCTACACACTAGCACCCCTATGGATCTTCTACCAAATCTTGCTCTCCCACATATCTACCTAATCATACACACTTGGCACTGTGGCACTTTGAGGAGCTAACCTTGCTCTCTTCCCCCTAAAGGAGCTAACCTTGCTCTCTCTATCTAGCACACTTTACAATACAACCCCATGGGTCTCTTATATAGATCCCATGCAAACAATAATTAGACTTCTAATTACAATAATTAGAAACACATATCCAAGACTAAAATTAGTCTTTACATGCAAACAACCGGTTTGTTAAACAAACTATTCATGTAACTAACAGTTTTGGAACTGCATAGGTGATCGATGTTGGTCGCTGTCTGTCTGGAGATGACTGACATTGACCGATCAATGATCAATGCTGGTTGCTCTGTATATATTGGATATGACTGATGTCTATTGGCCTAATTAACGTTAGTTGCTTTGTAACTTAGCAACTCCTCTGTTTGCATACCTATGAAGCTTTTAGCTCCACAACCTAACAATCTCCCACTTGGAGATAAATAGCTATACTTGTACCTATACCTGTACATCATCTAATTTTGTTTCCTGGCTTGTATCCCTCTTCAAGCTCAATCTTGAAGACCAACCACCACATATCTTGTGGTGTTATGACTGTCATCCAGGTAACCTACCATATCTGAATCTACATACCCATGTAGAAAAGTCCCTGACCCTGCATAACATGAATCCATGCTGCTGGTCCCTCCCAGATACCTGAGAATCCATTGAACTACTTTCCAGTGCTTCTTTTTTGGATTGGCCACAAATTCACTGACAACACTCACTGCTTGGGCAAACTCAGGTCTAGTACTCATGTACTCAACCTCATCATATGATTGGGGACACTGTTCTGTGAACTGTCCATCCATAGGTGTGCTAACTAGTTTTGCATCCTGCATGTTGAACCTCACCACTACCGTATTCACACAATCATCCTGAGACAACATCAACCTATGATCTTATCTGTCTCTAGGAATACCCATGCCAAGGATTTTTGCTCCTCTTAAATCCTTCTTGGCACGCCACTAAACTAATTTTACCCTTAGCTCAACAAACCCCTACATGTATGATCCTATAACATGCATATCATCCACATACAGTAACAAGATAATGTCATGACCATTATCCACCTTGGTAAAATAAACACAATGGTTATAATTACATTGGTACCACTATCCTAGAGCTTGCACAAGACCATATGACCTGGCCTTCCATCTCACGTGTTCATTCTCTCCTTTCTTTAACCAAGGAATCCATTCATCTTTCAGTGATTTATTTCTGGATGGAAACTCTACCAAATCTCCCATTTGGTTCTCTTCCAAGGAACTCATGCCATGCTCCCACTGTTTCCTACATTCTACTTGTATTGCCTCTTCAAAACTTCTTGGTTCTTGACCATTAGTGAGTAATAAGTTCAGGTAGTATAAAGAAGGTGAATAATGAATTTGAGGCTTACTTACACTTTTAGTCCTCCACATGGGCATTTGAGACTCCTTGACAGCTTGCTATCCACCCAAAATTTGTTCTCTAGTCGACCCTAGTCTGCACCCAACCGATGTTGAATCCACCTGATCACCGACGCTGATTCCCTAACCAATGTCAGTGTCCACCTGCTCGCCAATGCTAGTTCTCTACTTGATGTTGGTCTCAACCTACCTGACACCACCAACTCTGGTTTGCACATAACCAATGTCGATACCTGCCTGATCGATGTTGGTTCCACTTGACTGACATCGGTAACTATGTTTTCCTGTGAGTGATGACTTTTTACCTGTGAGCTCACCTTGGATCAAAATCCTATCCAAACTGCCTTGCTCAAAATTATTTAGCCCCTGTGACTGATCTCTATCCATCATCTCCTCCATGAAAACCAAGGATTTCCAGTTCTTAAGTTTGTCAAAGACATCTGACCTCCTCTTAAGAACATGCATCCCTTTCTTACTCATGTGACCAAGACTACAAAGCCACATCTTTGCAACAAAAGGTGAATCAGTAATATAAGTAGATAGATAAAGAATACCTACTTTCTTACCACATGCTAATTCAAGTGCATCCGCTATGAGAGTTACTGTGCATCCCTCATCACCCAACTTTCCTAAAGAAATTAGAATCCTCTTCAAGACAGGGACCTGCATGACATTCTTCAACACCCATGTGTTTCCCATCTGCAATTTCAGCCACACTTCCCCTTTGTGAACAATTTAACAAGGCTCACCAACCCCTAAATAAATCTTTCCAAAGTCTCCCTGGACATAATCATGGAAAAATTCTCTATTTGGGGCTGCATGGAAAGAGGCAATAGAATATATAAACAAATATTCTACTTTATCCAAGGAACATTCAAGAGCATCATGTGCAACAACCCCTACAACATCTGCTTCTTCATTTCCTTCATGCTAATCTTCTACCAACCAACAATCTTTCTTTACCTGCTCTTTCTTTCCATAATTTAGTAATTGAGAATTCTTGCCATTGAATTCCTCCTTTCTTAATGTACTTTCTTCTGCCATTGCTATACTCCCACTCAATCAGAAACCCTTGAGAGTGACCTATAATCAACAAACACTTAACACACTCTGAAACTAAGGTGTTAGTGAACCTCACTCTGAGAACCTGCAACCTGGCTCTGATACCACTTGATAGGACCTAGGCTCACAAAGCTCTGACACCAATTGTTATGATTAAGAGCATAATTGATTACCTTTGTATAAGCAACTAAACATAGAATTTAACCAGAATAATAAGTAACTAGAAATCAAAAATGACATAGAATATGAGAGATAATACACAATTGTATTCAACTCATCCAGAAGGAAATACAATAAAGAGATCACACTCTTCCCACACCTCTTGGGTGTACCAGTAACCTTCCCTCAAGAGTTCTCTCTCTTAATTACAAACACAATCAACTCAATAACTGAGTTAGTGTTTCAACCAGTCAGTAATAATACTGCCAATACCATCGAGTATACACACATACTCCAAGTCCAAGTACACCACGTACTCCAAGTAGATCTCACCTGATCTTACACACCTATAGATCAACCTAGTTTTGCACACCTGCAAACCTAGATCTTACTTACCATGTATATCTCACCTGATCTTGCTATATTATAGATCAACCTAGCCTTACACACCTGTCGACCTAGATCATACACACATAGAAGAACCCTTGTCCTTGCCTCACCAAGTCCTTATGATTCTCCCTTGGATAGAACCCTTATGATTCTACACACCAGCACCCCTGTGGATCTTCTACTAGATCTTGCTCTCCTACAGATCTACCTGATCATACACACTTGGCACTGTGGCACTATGAGGAGCTAACCTTACTCTCTTCCCTTTGAAGGAGCTAACCTTGCTCTCTCTATCTAGCACACTTTAAAATACAGCCCCATGTGTCTCTTATATAGATCCCATGCAAACAATAATTATACTTCTAATTACAATAATTAGAAACACAGCTCCAAGACTAAAATTAGTCTTTACATACAAACAACTGATTCGTTAAACAAACTGTTCATGTAACTAACAATTCTAGAACTGCACAGGTAACTTACGTCGGTCACTATCTTTCTAGAGATGACCAACATCAGCCAATCAATGACCGATGCTAGTTGCTCTGTATATTGGATATGACCGATGTCAGTTGGCCTGACCGATGTTGGTTGCTCTGTAACTTAGTAACTCCTCTATTTTCATACCTGTGAAGCTTTTATCTCCACAACCTAACATATGCCACCTCTTCAAATAAGACCTACCATAGTGGCTAATTCACTTATAATTATACCAATTAATGGGTTTTTGACATGTTTTTAGGACACCTTTTGATTTACTATCTTAGTGTAGTACCTTCTACAATACATTGATGTGTCAAGTATATAAACTAAAACATGTTATCTATAATTTATGTCATTTTATATGAGAATCCTCTTCATCCAATGGTATTTCCTCCTCCATCTCCAACCATAAAAATTAGTTATTACTCTTATTCAAGCTCATTATACAAAGGTGGTTGTTACTTTAGACCACTAAGAATTAGTATTTAAAGGAAGTTACTACACCCATCCGATATATATTGACACACTTAATAAAAATGAGAAAATTTGACTCTGCTAGCCAATTTTAATCTATTAATCACATTAGGGATATATTAAAAAATCTAAGAAGAATTTATCTACTATTTCATGTACCAAGTTAGTCCCATAAATATATTAGTGTGTTTCACAATGAACATAGGCACATATGCATTCTCTTACTAAATAATTGGTACAACATAGTCCTGGATCTTCTAGATCTATTTATCATATATAGGATTCTATGAGTAATGATGATTATGGTTATATTATACTACTTTATTTTTTTTCATATTTTGATATAACCACACATGTTACCTTTTATTTATGAAATAAAAACGTTACACCTTATGGTATAGGCACCTCCCTTGACTATCCCATTAATGGGATAATTGGTTAGCACATTTTCACACATTTAAATAAATTTAAAATTAAAAATAAAAAATAAAAAATAATCAAATCAAGAGCTAGACATGACATGTTTCTAGATTACATTATTTTAATATTTTATTTATCATATGTTTTGTATGTGGAATATTATTTTCATATAAATTAATTTCATGAAGTATATGAGTGTGATGTAGAACAAAAAAATCATATATCAACATGAATATGCTATATCTTTCCTATACTTAGGGGTTATGCCAATATTGAAGGCATATACTTCCACATGTTAGATTATCAAAGGTTATATCTTTATACAACATATTTAACATGTTGAGATACATACATTTATTATACATGATTTTAGAGTTACTCATTTCTTACACATTTCCACACAAATATGTTATTTATTATGCTATGTTATTGCCATGTTATTGACTAGTTTTGACATGTTCTATGCTTCATCTATGTTGTTACTTTTACAGGATAGGATATTTTTATTGTTTATTATTTGTGTCCATATTGAATTTATTAATGTATTTATATACTTTTTTTGTAACATCTTTTTACCTTAAGGTTCCTTAGCCTTATTTGTTAAAAAATATTTATATCCCTTATACGTGGATGATTGGCCTTATGTGTGACATTATATGCTATTATGTGATGTTGCATCTTGATATTATTGAGATTATTTAATTTAAATGTTTTTAGGTGTCATGATATATATCATACACATATCCTTTGTGTGGTGTGTAATGATTTACATCATACACTTCTTTACTATGTAGTCTTATCCAATGATAATTGCTACTACATGATTCATAGTTACATCTATCTTGGCATACCACTTATATCCCTTTGTTTTAAATATTTTAAAAATATTAT
Source organism: Torreya grandis (assembly GCA_037957365.1). Classification (NCBI taxonomy): domain Eukaryota; kingdom Viridiplantae; phylum Streptophyta; class Pinopsida; order Cupressales; family Taxaceae; genus Torreya; species Torreya grandis. Next base: position 550,125 of record JARHVA010006049.1, on the reverse strand, counting down.
TTGATTACATATAGATTAATAAGATGGAATGCTCTCCATATTTTGATATAATTCTAGATATGATTACACTTGTACATGATATAATATAGTTTAATTTTATTTTAAGATGAGTGACTTGTAGGATCATTTCCTCAAAAGGGGGGCATATTAGTGGGCATTTTTGTAGATACCAAAGACTCCATGTGAATATTTTAGTTCAATATATGTATTTTAGAGTACAAATATTATTCAAATATCATATTGGGATAGTTATTTCTAGTTTTTAAATAGATTTTATGGCATATGTAATCCATTTTAAACACTATGAATGACATATTTTAGATAGGTACTAATTTAGATACATTTAGGGGCATGTTAAAGGCATATGTAATCTATTTTACAAAACATATATAGTTAAAAATAATGTGGGTTTATGCACACATATACATCATTTATAGATTTGATTGGGCATGATGTTAATTCATGCACACATATACACCATATACAAATTTGGTTGGGTATGATGTTGATCCATGCATATTATTATAGTTTTTAGTTGGTATTGATTTAATGGTTCATGACATTTGTTCATGAACATTTACACATATACACCTATGTATTTATTTATCAAGTATTTTTAAGTGTTCATAAAACTTAAATCTATAACTCTGCCTACATTTACTGATTCATGATTTTTAGGTAATGTAATTTGAATTTTAGTGACACTAAATGATGATGGATTTATCCATAGATAACCCATTATGTATTTATCACCTTATCATCTTTGGGTTACAATATAAATTTTGGATTAGTCACATATTAGTTGGGACATTTTTCATCCTATCCATGGCTAATGCCTTAGTTAAATTTCAAATTAGGGTTTGATCATCCTTTAGTTCACCATGTTCTCCATGTGGTTTACTAGGGAAACATAATTCTCTAATATTTTGACAAGTAAACATATCAAATAAATTATAAAGCAATGTCATTTTATCAAATACATGTGTACTCCATCTTCTCTCTTTCAAGTTTTAATTTTCAATTATAATACATATTTCAAATCTCACATTATGGAAATTAACTACTAAATTTTCAATATATGTTTTTATTGGGATATATTGCACATTTATATCCTTCTCCTAATGATAAATTGGTTTGTAAACATTTAGGTGTATATTTATCATTTTACTCTAGTATTTTAATTATTTTATTACTATAATAAAATGGGTGAATTCATAGACACTAAAATTTGGTATTTGACATTTTAAAATGTCAATATTGACTTAAACTTATCTTCCATGACTTTTATATCTCCAAAACTTTCTCACTTGTCATTCCCACACACCTACATACTAGTTAAGAGCTTGATCCATTTTAATTTTCTATTAATGACCTATAGAAACATTCTACTTAGTGATAAATTAGTAGAATATCCTTCAAAAACACTCCCATAATATCACATTGGCATTTATGTCTCTCAGATAGTAGAATCATGATCAGATAATAACTTTAATGTTACTATATTAAGGATGATATTACTACGCCTTACCTGGGAATTTTTATTTTTAAAAATTAAACCATTCCTAGAGGTCACCCATTGACCAAACATGTTAGTGGTGATAGAAATTAATTAATTGAGCACATATAAATAGAAACCAAGGTCAACCTTATTCAAACCTATAATTCTCTAATACCTATCAATTATACCTAAGTATATTGAGAAAAAAATCCATATTGTTTCCAAATCTAAATTAAGGTCTACGAGAAACCATGAGCCAATTTTGAAACACACCAAGAAAATCAAAGTTCTAAAATTTTCAATATCAAATCTAAATTTCTAGGTGAATTCATATAAAAAAATAACACAATTTCACAATCACACTAAGGGGAAGAACTACATGTGTATTTATTTACCTCTTTAGAGTATTGGATATTTATAAAAAAATAAATCATGAAAAGGGGTGATTTGAGTCATCTCACTCTAATTAAATTTCTTCACTTTTTATGGGTTTTAATAATTCACAAGTAAACCTAGAGTTTTGAGGAAAACAAAGTTGATTTATAGAGTATTGCATAATGTTGAGGGTCATAGACTACATGTACAAGGGCATATCATAAAACAAAATCACATTATATGATCACAAAGAGAAAAGACTAAATATAATAATAACATGAACATCAGTCACAAGCATCAACATTCCTTACCAAACCTAAAATTACTAACCCTACACACAAAAATACATAGTTTAAAATATAGACAAATCATAGGCCTACTCCTAGTCTAGTTTCACTATCAAAATATGGTAATATTTAATCAATTAAGTATTTAAGATAATTATCTTGATCCCTTTAGTAATTTATAAAAATATTAAATTACATTGTCAAATCAGTCTCAATCAATTACATTTATTTTTATGCTTTCTTTCTATTTATTATAATCTAAATTATTTATTCTAGTTTATCATTTTGTGATTCACATTAATCCAAAAATAGGTTAAACATATTTATACTCAATATAACCTTAATATCCAACATTATATATGTCTATAGTGTACTAATGACTATGATATACACATTTCATATTTTAAAGGGAAATAAAATCGAGTGGATGATTCCCTTAATAAGACAAAATACTTAGTAGTAGTATCTTGTCTTTAGTCAGAATTTAAGGATTTTGTGTTAGAAAAATATTTAATTTAATAAATTTAATGACAATATTAGAAATGAATAAATAATGATTTTGGTTGATATTATCTATTTTGAATATCCATGAATTATTAGACATTTATAATGTTTTAAGGTAGAGTTTGGTACCCTCTTTGGGTAATATTTGGAATTAAGTTTTTTTAGTAGTTTAGAGGAGCATGTTTGATAACTATTTTAATTGGGTAGAGTTTTATTAAAATAATAGATATCAATCTCATTTGATAATGACACCATTTGAGGTATTTTATGTGTTGGATAACCAAAATATTGTAGGATTGAAGATGCTTAAAAATTATGAAACTTAGGTACACATCATTAAAACAATTCTTAATTATATTATTATAAAATAATATATCTATGTTGATCCTAATATAATTCCTCAAGAATTATAATTTAGAGAAAAGTATTTTTTTAAAGGACAACTGAGGAAGTTTAATCAAGTTTGGTAAATATTCAAAGCTTACCCAAATTTTTTGGGACCATTTGAATTAATAAATAAAATTAATGATGATTCTTATATAATCAATCTCTTTCACACATCCATGATATTTTTCATAGTAACCAGTATTAATTTTTTTATTAAGAACTAAGTTTGCGCATTATTAAGGAGGTAAAGAAGGATATTCTAGACCATGTTTTTTTTTATGATGTTAACATTTGATAATGAATTATTTTAAAAATGTGAAAAATGAATTATAATTTAAGATTCATGATAAGTCAATGATTTTTTTCTATTGGGTAATCTCTTTTGATTGACATTCTAATTAGTTGAATGATGATTATATTACTTTAATTTAATGTTTACTATTACCTTTAATTATGTTAATTTAATGTTATCCATCCTGTTACTTTAATATTTCATCCCTTTAAAATAAGAAGGAGAAGAAATAAATATTAACAAAGTTGGTTAATCATGGTCCCATTCTAGTTCTTTAGGTAGAGATCCAGCAACATCTAAAATAGGTTCCTCCTTTTAAACTATGATCTCCTTACTTGGATCCTTAATGACTAAAGGATCAATAATTTCATAATATAAAATCTTAGAGTGATTTTTATAGAAGACTCCATGATTTTATTATATAAATTCCTCAACTAGGGGTCCCTCTTTTATCATCCAGCCTTGTTGACGTCCTATCAAAATATGAAAAGTAAAAGAACTAGCCTGATGAATAATATGATTACATTAAAAACACCTATGGGGAAGCCCATCATAGTTGAGGAAATGTAAATAAGAACCATGAGAATAGTCCACCTTAATATATAAAAGGAGGGATTTGGATTTATCAATCATAACACAAGTAGGTTCTCTGATTTATTAGTGGTCTTATTAATTTTTATATGTATATAGTATTTTTTTAGACATAGTAGTTGTGATTGATAGATTTTTCAAAAAAGTAATTGTAATATTGGAAAATTATGAAATATCTATTTAGTAAAAAATAGTGAAGGATACATAGTAAGGTAGTTAGTAGGTATTCACAATATAGATTCCTTTGTTACACTTAACATGACAAACACAACCAACCCTCAAAGCACCTTTAATGGTCGAGTGAAATTGACCAAGTGAAATATTTTCCATCACATCTCCCTTATCAATTAATAAAAGTTATACAAGTGAAATATATTCCAAAACAACACCCTTTCTAGCTAGGAAAAGAAACACAAGTGAAATATAAATCATAAAAATAATGTTAAGGGTAGTCCCTATAATATCAACTACAAGGAGAAATGACAACAAGGAAGAGTAACCATAGGAAAATAAAGACATTATCATGGAATATCTAGTTAGAGATAACCCCTATGATTGAGCACTATATCTACCAAAATATACAAATGTAAGGACCACACCATAAAAATCACCGTCACTAAAGAATATATCTATAGTCACAACATCTTGAAGACATAACTAGCACTAGTAATGTTGATATAAACCAATAGATACTAACACCAACAAAATATTACCACCAATGAGTGATTCCATAGATTAGATGCATGAAGCTTCAACAACCAAAGATTAGGATTGATCTTACAAACAACCCTTATCAAATTATAAAAAAATCCAGGATCTGTACCAAAGGTACCTTGGAGTTTTATTTATCCACCAGTGGTCATTGGAATAATTTGATCTAAGATAAATAAGATAAAACCTTAGATTTTATGTTTCAGTCTGAAAAGAGAGGTATTTCAAAAAATTCCCTCTTAACTCCATTTATTTGATTCTAAAAAAAAGCAAAAAAAAAAAAAGGAATTTTGACTTATGGGTATTGATATAGGGGTGTCCTCAATGGTCTCCATTTTTGGTTGTCATAGTTAGTATAAGTCATATAGAGTATGTTTATAATTTTTATATTCCCTAGTTGGTATTTTAATTTATGTTTGAGTCCATATTATGTTTTCCTACCAGAACTAGAATTCAAATATTAAATTCTAATAATTAGTTTGTGTGGGATTTTGAGAATATAAAAGTAAGTAACTAGGGGATAAGTGTTTGAAAATTTATAAAAAAATTTATTAAAAGATTAAGTCACATTATTAGTATCTCATAAAGGTGTATTAGCTATGGTTAGTTTATCCTTTACAATTTTGTCAAGAGAAATCAAGAATTTGTTGAGGTAGTTATGAACATTTATAAACATGCAAATGCTTTTTATTGTGGTTAATGTGTGATGGAGTTGGATTAAAATTATGTAAAGTGTTGAAACCAAATAATTTAATATAAAGTATTAATATAAAGGATTCTTTTTCTTGAAAACAAATTTGCAGACCTTATCTTATGCATATACAAGATGATGGGTGTGTAAGACTGAGTAGTAAAGAAAGGTATAATTTTTATTTGATTTTAAAATTTATTATGAGGATATAAGACTAAATAATTCTTATTAATGTTAATAAATATTTTTTATATTGACTATAACTTCTATGTAGAGACTTAACTTGCAAAGATTGTGAACACATCCTACATTCTGTATGAGAGAGAAGGTTAAAAAACATAATATATAAGGAAGGATCTTGTAGGAGATTATGTGGAATGAAATTATTATAGGTATGTATAAATTTACATGTGTTTAAGTTTATTTTTTTATTCCCATTCATATTTTAATACCCAAAGTACTCAAACCCTGACCCTTATGTGACTGTCACATGGATGACTGTATTGATTAGTTATAAAAGTAACCATGTATAAATAACTAAAGTACAATGTTAATTTAATACTATGTAGTGTAATAATTTATATCATATAAATATTAATACCTATACATATTTCCCTCTAAATTTTTGGTGATGTAAGTATATTGAAGTATAGATTGAGAGAGAATGAGTATACATAGTTAAAACAAGTATGGTCAAGAATGATAACAAGGGTATGTATTTGTTTCTTAAAGGTTACATAAGGTTTCTGGAATATTTATAGATTAAAATAAATTTCTATAGCTTTCCAAAAGTGTGTTTTAAACTCATAATCAAAATATATCAACCCTTAGGCAACACAAACTATGTTTACACCCATTCAAACTGAAAACAAGGGGTTAAGGGACTAATACAGTTATGGAGGAAAGAAACCAAGTCTTGGAAAGGGTGAATAGGATCCAAGTAGACCATAAAATACTATCATGAATGTTTTGAATTATTTTTAATGTTTGAAAAATCCATTAATCCCTTTTCAGGTGTTTATAGGCAAAATTAACCCTATTTTAGGGTTTTGGAATGAAAATGAGTATTCTAAGATATTTAACTAACCAAATAACATTAAAATTGGTAAATATATAGGAATTAAATTATTTTAATATATTTTGAGATTTAAGCTTTGACATGGTACGTATCCATACTAATATTGATGACTATGTCCATAAAATAATGGTAGAGACTTAATGGACCTAATTAAAGTCTAAGAAGAACTTGGAAAAGTCATCAAGCAGTCAAGTTAAGCCAAAAAACTTTATATAGAGTAATAAGAGGATATATGGTGGTAAAAAATGTGAAGATACTATTTCAACTCATCTATACCTAATCGTACAAGAAGGATGTGCCTTAAAAAATGGGTACTACGAGACTTTTTAAAAAGAATGAAACTAGGTTATTGTATAAAATTATTCTAAGGGATCTTGTGGAAGGAAAAAAGGTCAATAAGATGAAGAGATAGAGTTAGTAAGTTAATGGTAAATAACATATTAATATAATAATCCTAATTCATGTGTTGATGTTATATACTAGATTAACTAATCTCAAGGAATGACCAAGAGTCAGGAAAGACAATTCAAAGTTGCTAAGTGAGAAGTTGGTAAAAGGTAGACAATGGGAATTGTGTAGAGGGATTGAAGATTTGAGAGAAGTCAAAGAGGATATACATGAAGGATTAATTTATAATGTTTCATTAATGTGATTTTTTATTATAGAGAGTAAGAACCTAAGACAATATAGGGTTAGATTTAGGGATATAGGCAGAGGTAAAGAAGTATGTTTATTCATGTTTCTTTCATCTAGCCAAGATTAGTAAAGAACTCTAAATTAGGTATTTTGATTGAATAATACATGTAATCACATTTAGGGCATCATGGATAATATGGAAATGAATATTTTGGAATATTTTTTAGAATTTTGAATCCACACAAGCATCATGATAAAAATAAAAAATAATTGGAAGGAATTTCATCCCACTCATTCCTTGTGGATTTTGGTTTGACACCTTACATGATGGTCATGTAATGAATGTATTTTTATTTATTTATATTATTTTATAGATCCATAGATATTAAGACATTTTAAATCATCTAAAATGAGAGTCATGGGTATTATTTCCATCGGTGTTGATGGTTTGTTATCAATATTTTGTATTGGATACAAATGGAAATAATTTGTGTTTCTTTCAATAGAAGCATGTGAATGAAATGGATAAACAACACTATAAGGATTAAAATGGGGATATTTTTTTTTTAAGGTATGAAATTTACATATTTTATATTGAATGCATGGTTTTAGGTATGTTATGTATTCCTTCTCTTGTATTTCAAAGTAAATATAAAGTAGGTGTGTTATTGTATTTCATGGTATTATGTTTTTATTAATGTTGTTTTATTTTGATCTAGTATATTGACTACTTCTATAATAGTTCATGATATTCAGTGTATTTATCTTGTCTTTTATTTTTTTTAATTTTTTGGTAATTAATATTGTAAATTTGTTCCAAATGATGTATTTTATTCTCATCCTAATGATGGATGATGGATCATGGAGATGATCCAAAACATTGATTCAAATACATGTTACTATACAGATTGTGAAAAAAATATTGATCTTAAGTTTTTCTTTATTTAATTAAACATGTAAATAGTTCATATTTTAAAGTACAATGTGGAGGTAGGGTACCATATACATAATGGTTTTTATTATTTAGTCTCTCTTTCCTTTATATTAGGATAAAGGATATGGGAACTTGATAACACATAGTGGCCCTTGTGTTCTTTATTATGTTTTGGTAAATGCTAGAAGTCATGAGACAAGGCCAATAATAACCTAAATTTGATTTTGTTTTTCATGTGACACATTTTTATTTTGGATAGTAGCTAATGTATCAAGCTTGGGTGTTGCAAAAATATTTTTACTTCCACTAATTTTTGGTTGTAGTTGTGATTTGTCTAGTATGGAGATTTTATGTTGAGACAAATTGTTATATTATACATGTTAATGTAGACCTTGGTGGATTCCTATAATTAATATGAATTTATATTGAATAGGCATTGTGCCAATGGAATTTATATTAGAGTGAGATGATGGTTTAGAATTAGAAACTATTTAGGGGTCAAAATTCCCATTCCCCACCATGACATGTTTCCTAAAGACAAGTAGCTCTTTTTTCTTTAGATGGATTATAAATATTGCTTATAATTTATTTTCATGATTGTAATGTGACTTGTGATTTGTATTAATTTAATTAGTATGTATTATTTTTTTAAGATCATTGTCTAGCTCTATCTCTATCTTTATATTTCTTTATTTTGCATAATTTAATAACCCCAATAGCATTTACCTATCTCCTAGATGTCATATATATATATATATATATATATATATATATATATATATATATATATATATATATATATATATATATAGACACACACACACACACACACACACACACACACACATCTAATCATGGAAATGTCACCATACACAAAGACCATATCGATAATAATAAAAATGAAGTTATTATTATTTCACAAACCAAGATAGATCCACAGTGATCTTAAATAATTTTTAATATAAGAAATAATCAAATATATTATTTAAATTCCAATCAATGGAATAATATAAAATAAAATCTTATAATAAAGATGACTACCAGGGATTCTAATTTACATATGTGTGTGTGTGTGTGTGTGTGTGTATGTGTGTATTTGTGTGTGTGTGTGTGTGTGTGTGTGTGTGTGTGTGTGTGTGTGTGTGTGTGTGTGTGTGTGTGTGTGTGTGTGTGTGTGTGTGTGTGTGTGTGTGTGTGTGTGTGTGTGTGTGTGTGTGTGTGTGTGTGTGTGTGTGTGTGCGTGCGTGCGCATATGTCTATATATATATATATAGACACGCACGTGCACACACACACACACAAATATATGTATATTAGAATCCCTGATAGTCATCTTTATTATAAGATTTTATTTTATATTATTACATTGATTGGAATTTAAATAATATATTTGATTGATTTTTATATTAAAAATGATTTAAGATCACTATGGATCTATCTTGGTTTGTGAAATAATAATAACTTAATTTGTATTATTATCAATATGGTCTTTGTGTATGGTGAAATTTACATGATTAGATGAGTTAAATAATAATAAAATTATTAAAAGTGTAATTATCTTTAAAATTAGAATGATGTATCATTGATTTCATTGTGTTTAACCCTAAAATGTGTGCGGATCTTTTTTTTGGTAGATAGGGTTACTAATATAGTAATGATAATGAACAAAGATGACAATTAAATATACAATATGATATAAAAATACACTCAATTTCTTATTCTAAGAATATGATAAATATATAAGGTACCAATAAGATATGAATTAAAATGATGAAATAAGTAATATAATTAATCCTAATGCTAACAATGTGTTGGATCTATAAAATGTATAAAGTAGGCTAGAAGATGATTTCAAAATAGTCATCAGATTCTAGATCTAATGCTTCTAGAGCTCTAGACACTAATGCCATCCTAGGATGATTAAATCAATATTAATGTCTATGATCAACATAAGTGTGATATACATAATACCTATTATAAAAGAGTGAAACCATGTGTATGGTTCTAAGTTTATCTTCACCTTTCCTATGTGTATTAAGATCTGGGCCATGACTATCACTTCCCATGAAATGTCAAAATCCTAGTTATTTATCTTCATGTTTACCTTAGGTAAAAATGGGTTAGTGGGTACATGGTGTTGATCTGACCTCAAGGTCACCTCTATTAATGAGTATTACCTACATAGTCAATAATCTAAAGAGGGTCTCAAATTGATGTAGTTTTCCCTACATGTTTTAGATTGAGGTAAAAGCAGGTTTTGAAGGGGCCTCGAAACCCTGTAATAGAGAGCAAAATAAAGAACGTCTAAGCCCACAAGCAATGCCTAAAAAACACTAAAATGAAGTAGCAGAAACAGGTTTTAAATGGACCTGAAACCATTAGAGACGCAACCAGTCAAAACCCAGAAACAAAAATCTGGTAGCACAACATACAAAAGATAACAAAAGGAGAACAAAGATCAGTACCAGTTTCTAAACCAACAAGATGGACCAAATTATTCATCCAGTTCCAGTATCAAGTTCATGGCTTCTTTTCCTTTCAAAGCAGTTTCCTGGGTGGTAGTCTCCAGCAAAACTCCTTTTTGTATATCTTTCTTTCTGGAGCTTTGCCTTGTCCTTTTGCTGAGACCCTCTAGTGCTTTGGTCTCCTCATTGGCTCATTTACCTATATTGATAGCAGTTGCACAAATGTTGGATGTTACTTCCTCCATTTTCTTTCTATTGTCCTTTACTAGTTATCAGAGGTTGTTTTCATAAGCTTTGAGCTTGACAGGGATCTCGCTTAACTAATTTTCCATGTTGTTTACTTTGTTCCAAGCAGCTTTCAGAGAATCTTCCAAAGTTTCCACTTTTCTCTTGAGATCAATGATCTCCCTACATAGCCAGGAATCAAATTGGGAAGAAGACTCAGCTTTACAGTTAACCCAGGTCATTGGAGTGTGTGTTTCATCATTCTGATTCTTCCCTCTCTAATCCTCAGACTTTTTATTGGGGCTAATCCTAGCTTCTTCAAAGAAATATTCTTGACTCTTTTGTTCCCGCTCATTGATTCCAGTTTGAATTTCCATTTCCATATTTTGAATATCATCCTGGATAGAAATTTCCTTTTCATTCTTAGAAGTTGGGTCCTCAACAGGGTCTTCCTGGACAAATTCATCTTCTGACACTTTCTGGTTTTCCTCCATCTCTTCTGTTCTGATAGCAGAATCCTCCTCTGTATTGATGTTATCTTTTTCAATTTCCTTAGATCCTTCTTCATCATTACTAGAGTTGGTGTCCCAGCTCTTAGTTCCTTCTTATTCCTCTGGTTTTTCCTCCTCAGGTTCTTCAATTCTCTCCCGACCCCTTTCTTCTTCTACAATCTATTTATTAGGACTAGGGGTCTTAATTTTGCCTCTCCTGCTTACATTTTCATTATTTTTATTTCCTAGCAACTTATTTTTCCCCTGTTTAGGATACTTAACCAGTGCCCTATTCTTGTAATAGCATTCAATAAGCAGAATAAGGCCTTCATGAAGAATAGGGTGCATATCATTTTTCCTATGAGCATATAGGCTTTGGATCAGGGAGTAGCGAAGATAGAAAGGAAAAGACAAGCTAACATTATGCCTAAAGTGGTTGAGGAAGACAAAATGGAACTTATGCACTCATTTGCTTCATCCGTCTAGGATGAAGTACTCCCTTATACAGCTTAGGACGTCCCTCCATATCCCTTTAATTTGGTCTAGCTCATAGAAATCCCCATTTTTGACGAGCTTCTGCTCCTCCTCATCCATTTTGGGGAACTTACAAAAGGCCTCGTTCGAAATGCTGGTCTGCTTGGAAAATTTGAGTCCATCCATTGGCAACCCTGTAACCTCAGCAAGAAAATCCTCTGTTAAGTTAACAGTTAGACCATGCAAGGTGACCCTATCATCAGACCAATTTTTGAAAAATGCCATCATGATATGCGGTTTGGAGCCGTGGAGTCTTTCCATGTAGCTCCTGTAGAATTCTCTAGACTTGATGTTTCTCTCTCCATTCTGCACAACTCTTGGGCTCCTGTTTACGGGGTTCTCCCTTCCTTTCACACACCATACTAATTTTCTTTGAATCCCAATTACTATGGATATTACCCTGGATCCTCCTGCTGTCAAGTTGATTGGGACATCGACTTTGTTTGTGGCTTTTCAGGATTCGCTTCTCCCTCTTGAGGACCTTACTCTTTAATAATTGACTTCCTTTCCCCGTGCTGCCACTCTTCCTACTCATTATGTTTTTATTACACTCTAATCTTACCTTCTTTCGCATGTGTGGCATCGAGAAGAATGATCGCCCTTAAATCCACGTTCCTTTCTAAGGTTTCATCCCACCTCATTTTTTGACCTTCTCAGACAGCACAGTTAGTAAGCCAATCTGCAACACCATTATCTTCATGATAGGTGTGGGTGATTTTTATATCTTCAAATTTATTCAAAAGAGTTTTCATCTCCTCTACCTTATCCTCTATGGTCCAAGACGCAGTATTCTTATTATTAAGGATATTTATAACATTCAAAGAGTCCCCTTCAAGCCACAATTTGGAATATCCTGAGTCCACAGCTAATTTAAGGGTCTGGAGGGCAGTTGTAGCTTCGGCAATGTGGCAGTTAGATATACCAATGGGAATTGTGATAGCATCAATAACCATACCCACATGGTTTCTCAGAACACCACCACAACCAACATTCCCCGGGTTCCCTTTTGCTACACCGTCAAAGTTACCTTTAATCCAACCTTGAGGTGGACTAATCTAAGTAACACCTGATCTGGGGTTATCAGGTTTACCAAGAATAAAATCCGTCCTCAGGGGATTATCCACATTGAGATTAGAGCTTAGATTTTTTTGAGAAGAAAAATTTTCCTTTAGAGCTCTAATGATGTTTTGTCCTACCACCCATCCAGGGACCTCTTTGTTTCTGAATATTCGGTTATTTCTTTCCTTCCATATTCCCCACCAGATATGGGGAAGAGTAATTTTCCATAAGAAGAGAACTTTAAGATTCTTTGAAGGGCAATACCAACTTTTGAGAGAAAGTTCAACATTTTTGTGGTGAATCCATGTAATGCCCCACAGGTTGAGAACCTCCTTCCAAACAAGCTGAGTGAAGGAACAATTCACAAACAGATGATCTCTATCTTCAAGGTCTCTCTTACACAGAATACACCTGTTAACAATATTGATTCCACGTTTCTGTAAATTATCCAGAGTCAAAATTTTGTTTTGGAGAAGGGTCCAGAAAAAGAACTTGATTTTAGGAATGAGCCCCTTAATCCAGGCTCTTGTCCATAACGGTTTTCTGCCATTTCCCTTGGAGATGAAAATGGAAGAGACTTTAAACTGTCCACTTGGCTCTTGGTACCAAACAATTTTATCTTCTTGATTAAGATATAGAGATATAGCATTTAGGGATTTTTGAATATCCTTGAGATCTTGATCAAAGTCACTGAGGTTTACCCAAGTGTTATTCTGCCAGTATTGATTAACCGTACTGCCCACTCTTTGTTTACATCTTTCTATAACATCTTTATCTTGGATTTCTTCCTGTAAGGGTTTACCTCTTAACCAAATATCTTGCCAAAATTTCACCTTTTTACCATTACCTACTTTCCATGAACTTCCTTCTTCAAGAACATGTTTTTTTCCCTAGATTGCCCCCTAAATAGCAGACGGATGAGAAATATCTGGAGTAGTAAAGAAGTCATGAAGTGACTGTGCCTTAAATAAATACTTATGCTTCCATATTTTACTCCATTCTTTATTTTCCTGATAGACCCTCCATCCCTGCTTAGCTAAAAGGGCAGTGTTCATACTTCTTATTTTCCTTATACCAAGTCCACCATCCTTGACCGGTTTGCAAATGTTATCCCATGCAATAAGAGGCATTCTCCTTTTCTCCTCAGAACCTGACCAAAGAAAGTTTCTATGAATTTTTTCAATTGCTTCAGCAAATTTAGAGGGGATTTTGAAAAGACTCAAAGCATACGTAGGTATGCTTTGAAGACTAGCTTTGAGGAGAGTTAGCTTTCCTCCTTGGCTAAGAAGATAGCCTTTCCATCCCACTAACTTCTTACTAAATTTATTAATAAGACCTTCCCAAAAAGCTTCAGGGGCTTTCAATCCAAAAGGGAGACCAAGGTATATGGAAGGAAAAGAGCCTATGGAGCACTCAAGAATTCTAGCAATTTTGTTTTGTCTATAATCAGGGGTATTAGTAAAGAAAACTACACTTTTATTCCAGTTTATCAATTGTCCTGAGGCAGAGGTGTACATATTAATTGCTTCCTTAAGAATTCTTGCTTCAGTTACTTCAGACTGTCCCATGAAAATAGTATCATCCACAAATTGACCATGGGAGCAAGTTAAAGGATGCAAAGAGGGTCTCAGACCTTTAAATTGGCCTCTATGAACCAAGTCCCCAAGGTATCACCCCATACTATCTGCCATGATAATAAACAAAATAGGGGATATAGGATCCCCTTGTCTTAATCCCTTAGACGGATTGAAAAAATGAGACGAGCTCCCATTTACCAGCACGGCTATAGAAGTAGTAGATATCAACTGTTTGATAATATCAACCACTCTTTGTTCAAAGCCAAAGGCAATAAGGCTTTTAGAAAGGAAATGCCAATCCACCCTGTCGTATGCTTTTGCTATGTCCACTTTCATTAAGAACCCCTCATTGTTGGATTTGAGCAGTGAGTGAATATTCTCATGCACCATTATAACTGAGTCGAGGATTTGTCTGCCAGGAATGAATCCATTTTGCTGATCAGCAATTATCGAAGGGATCACTTGGATTAGTCTGGTCATAAGAACTTTGGAAATTATCTTATAGAGAGAGTTGCACAAGCTTATCGGCCTGAACTAATCAGGGCTATCCGCACCTGCTTTCTTCAGAATAAGGCATAGAAAAGTGGCATTAATTTCCTTCAGCATTTATTTAGCTCCAAAAAACTCCTTCACTGCATTACTGACATCCTTTCCTATAAATTTCTAGATCTTTTGAAAAAAGAACATGGGGAAACCATCTGGTCTAGGAGCTTTTTCTCCTCCAAGAGATCTAACAGCTTTAAAGATTTCCTCCTCCTTAGGTATAGAACATAACATATTATTCTGCTCCTTCGAGATCAATGGAGGAATCACTCATAGAATATCAGCCTGACTTTTCAAGTTGATGTTTCTATCTGCTTTCATCAGGGAGGAGAAAAATGAAATCATTTCCTCCTTAATTTCCTTTTCCTCTGTTATCTTCTGAACTCCTTTTTTCAAATGATGAATATGTGTTTTCGCTCTGTGTTTCAAAGTGGAGAGGTGGAAAAACTTAGTATTTTTATCTCCTTCTTTCAACCATTGCACCCTTGATCTTTGTCTCCAATAAATTTCCTCCTTAGTTATTATGTCTTGATACTGTACCAATTGTTCACTTTCTTCTCTTTGGGATTCTGAAGTATATCCATATTGCTGGATTTTTTCCTGTATTCTTCTGATATTCTCCTTGATGGTCTTCTTTTCCTCAAAAATATTTCCAAAATAGTCCTTATTCCATTTCTTAACTTCCCTTTTAACATTTTTGAGTTTGGAAACAACTCGGAAGAGAGCTAATCCCTCTATAGAGATATTCCACCACTCTTTTATTTTGCCTTCAAACTGTGGATGCTGCATCCACATCTTTTCAAATCTAAATGGATGATTCTTTTCCCTACATGTTACCTTTTGTATGAATCATGTAATATGTGCAAAGTAACTATAGTAAATACTTATTTTCTAAATTTCAAAATATATCTTTTTGGATGATCCTATAATACTTCAAACCTATATATGTGTTATTTATATGACTAGTATGGAAATAGGGAATATTTATTCAATTGAATGATTGATACAATGGTTTTCATAAGTTTCCTTGGTCTTTCTTAGTCTTTTCTATGTGATAGAATTAATGAGGGTTGATATTTTATTTATATAAATCCATTTGGATAAGTAACTCACATTAAATCACCTAGGAAGACCATTATGATATGTCTAATTTGTAAAATAGATGACTTAATGGAATTGAACACTTACATCAAGTCAAGACACTAGTGTCTCTCCTCAAAGTTAGTGTCTAGGGAGTAGGAAAGTAGGTATAGGCTCAAAACATGTAGAAGTGGAAGATAAGTAAATTTTAAGAATTCTAGGTAGTATAAAAGACTTGGGTTTTCAACAAAAGAATAATCAAACTAAGATATAGGCCAATGGTCATTAGATAGAGTATATTCAATACTTGTAGAAGTAATAAAAGGTTATAAATTGAGAGGAATGTCTAAGGTCTAACTTTGACAAGTATATAATACTAAGGTTCTATGTAATCCATAAATATCGTCTACATTTACCCCCTTTAATATAGTAATTAAATTTATAATTTAAAATAAAGGAATGTGTACCTAGGTATGTATAACACACCTTCTCTTTGTGAATGCCGAATTTGAGTGCTTTGTTAGTGACTAACTTACAAACAAGATCATGATACAATATATAATAAATGCATATAATTTGGAATTGAAAGTACTTGAAATATATTTAAATTAAAATATCAATATTTAGGAGTACATATATGTGTCAATGTAACCACATTTCCTATTAGCAAGTTGATTTGAAAAATATGTATCACTATAAAGATATAAAACTAAGATTAAGAAAAATATAGATAAAACTTGAAAGTTCATATATCCAAAGAGATACATATATAAATAGATATATTGGAAGGTACATGCCCCCAAACATAGAGTAAAGATGAGTTTACACATGGCAGTTGAGATTAGCTCAATTGTGCAACCCAATGATACTTATAACCTAGTGAGGTTGGATAATATAATCAATTAAAACCTAAAAAATTGGAAAATTGAGTGGTTTAATAACCTCAACCATACCAAAAATTAAACCAAATACTATATTATATTAACTGAAAAAAAAAAAAAAATTGTAATTGGCATATTAGTACATAAAAGTCTAGCATGTGGTAATAGTCCATAAAAACGTTTTTGAGTCTAAAAATAATTTGAAATTTTCAATATTAGAAATACATATCATATCATATTCACCTTATATATGTCTCATGTTGATATTATGTATAATAATGGTAACAATGTATATAATTCTATTACAATCGTAAATCTGACTCATATAATATGTGATTTGGTCAATTTAGAAAACTATTATGTGTGGAGAACATGATTATAAATAATGAACCCACTATATATAGATAATATGAAAAATTATATAGGTACCAATTTGGATAATATGTTTCTAAAACATGCCCCCATTATAATTTAGAGACACTGAATATTGAATAGGTGTAGAGAATATGCTTCCAAAGCATACCCCCACTGAATGTAAAACCTATGAATGTATGGAAGCCATGAATATATGACATGCTCCCATTGAATAAATACATTATTCCAAGTTTTTATAACATGCCTAAATGACATACCACCACTAATTTCCCCCCTTCGAGGTAAGGGAAAGATATGAACTAGTATTTAACTCACCTCAAAAGGATAAGGCAATTGTATAACATGTGAATGGAACCATGTAGAATATATAAGGAACATGTATAGTTATATATGGAATTTAAGTACATGGAAATAATGTGATCACATGATGGCATAAGATGCATGATAAGTATCATGGAAAATTCGAGATAGTAAAATAAAATCTCAATAAGAAAACAAGCACACATACAATAGCACTAAAAACAAGTCAAAAGGAAATGATCCAAGGAGACCTCAAACAAGGGGGGCATATTTAAATGTCTCATAATCAAAGGGAAATGACTTAGTTAGATTCACACAAAATTAAGGATGACATATCCAAATGTTTATACAATAAACATTGATATATGCAAATGATAAAAAAATCATACATAGGCATGGGGATGCAAGTAAAACAACATATTCAAATGATCAAAAAAGGAATACAATATCAAAATAAGACACTCAAGGAAGTTCATAAAGTAAAACATAAGAAACCATCATAAATATATCATAATAGATAATGGATCAAATGTGTTATGAAAAAATGTTAAGTACATAGCATATCAAGTAGACTTTGTAATATATAATAATGGATAAAGGCATCTGTAAGTAAGTATGTAATCTCAAACATGATAATTAAATGTGATCATCAAACCATATAACCTATGTGTATCAATATCCAATAGGTGGATGCCCCCAGTTTATTCATGACATTAGGAGAGGGAATGACCAAAATATGAAACAGGAATAGAAAATGTATCTATGTATGCCTATATCACACACAATTAGAAGTATGACAAACATGTTTTTATGTATGATTAACTGAATATGCCATCCATAAACATGTAGGTGCCAAACATAATTTTATATGTTTGAATGTTTTTTTTTTTTTTTTTTGTAGTATTTTAAACTATTTTTAAAGGAAAGATCATCCTATGATGGCATCCAATTAATGGTTATAGATATATCCCCACTATTAACCTAGTGTAATTGTCTTTTTATGATATCAAAGAACACTTATAGGTTTAATATATGTCATAGTAGTATTGGTGATGATATTCATATTTAAAATATATATTTATGGTCTTCATAGAGTAGTAATATTCATAGGAGTATGGATTCATGGAACCCATATTTGAGTTATCTATGGTTTAATTGTAATAGCCATAATAGGATCATGTGTATGTGTTCTATATATCTAAATGTGGTGCATAGTAGATGGGGATTTTATGGAATCCATTTTATGTCTTTGATGTAATGGTTTCTCAAGTACTAGCCACCTAGTAAATGGTAATACATATTGATTAACCTTTTATGGTGAATGAGCCTTCTTAGGATTGATAATTAATTTGTTGGGAGAGGGTGTACACCGGAAGCATGCAATTTGATTACTAATACCAAGCAACTTAATATGCGGAAATTAACCAGATTCACCAAGTAACTAGAATTCAGAATAACACAGCATATGAGAGACAATACCAAATTGTATTAACACTTTATACAGAAAAGAATACAATAAAGAAGATGCCACTTCTTCTCCACCACCTTACAGAGGTTTCCCACGCCTCAAGTGAACAGTAATTCTTCTCCCCAAAGCTCTCCCTCTCACAGGTCCCAACACCCAACTCAAATACAGAGTTGGTGTTCACCTCCCCGTGCTCCACGCACACCACAAGTGCTCCACGCACTCCACAAGTGTTCCACGCACTCCACAAGTACTCAAGGTACTTCAAGTAGATCTCCCATGAATCTGCAACAACCTGCAATTCAACAGACCATACTTATGGAAGGAACTCCCTTGCCTTCCTCTTGCTCTATCCGAGTACACACCTGTACTCCAAGTAGATCCTGCCTGATACTGCTCCCTGTAGTGTTGCTGTCTGTATGACCTTGCACACCTGAAAGTCAAGCAATGGTTCCAATCACCTGTGAACCTCGACCTTGCACACACATACACCTGCAGATCAACGATCTTACTTATTGAAGAACCCAGCTGGCTCTCCAATCCAGCACCAACACACCTGGTACTGTGGCACTAGGAGGAACGCACCATAGCTCTACCTCACACACAGAAGGAGCTTATAATTATGCTCTCTTACTCCCTAGCACACTTTTACAATACAACCATGAGTCTATTATATAGATCTCATCCAAACAGTGATTAGACATCTAATTACAATAATTAGATCCGCAGCTCTCAGTCTAAAAATAGATCTCTTCATGCAAACACTTGGTTCGTTAGCTAACTGCCCGTAAATAGCTCGCAGTCGAACCACACAGGCGACCGACGCCGGTCCCTGTCCGCCTGGAGGTGACCGACGTCGGCCGATATATGACCGACGTCGGTTGCTTCTCTGTGCTATCCCGCCGACGTCGGCTGATCAGACCGACCCCAACTTCTTCTGCAACTCAGCAACCTTCAGCAACCTCCTCTCCTGTTTGCATCAATGAAGCTTTTAGCTCCACAATCCTAACAATCTCCCACTTGGAGATAAACAGCTGCACTGTTCCTGTACCCGTACTCCGTCTAATCTGTTTCCTGGTTTGTATCCCTCTTCAAGCTCCCACCTGAAGACAACCCACCACACAACCTGTGATGTACCACCTGTCATCTGAGTAACCTGCCACATCCGAACCTACAAATACATGTAGTGAAGTCCTGACCCTGCATAGCAACACTTGCTGCCGGTCCCTCTCAGAAAACCTGAGAATCCACTTCCATGAATTGGCTCCTAACTCTCTGATAGCTCCCACTGCATGGGAATACTCAGGTCTATACCAGACCTCATGTGATTTCGGACACTGTACCTGTCCAGCCCTTAGTGTCCTCCGGCTCTGTATCCCGAACCTCGCCAACACCTGATTCACATCAGCTCCCACTTGAGACAAAATCAACCTGTGATCTCCATGCCTCCCATGTCAAAGAATTTCGCTGCTCCAAACTCCTCATGACATGCCACTGAACTAATCTTACCCTTAGCTCAGTAAAACCCTGTATGTACACACCTGCTATAGCAAAACATACCATCCACATACAGCATAGAATGATGTCATGACTCATCATCCCCCTGGTAAGTCAAAACCACAGTAGTTACCTGACACTGACTGAAGCCATGCTTCGTCCTCCACCTGTCAAACCTGGTACCACTGTCCTGCAGCTCCACAAGACCATATAAATGATCTTTCGTCTCATGTATCCGTTCTCTCCATTCTTCTACTAAGGAATCCATTCGTCTCTGTGCTTTTATACCTGCTGGCAACTCCACCAAGACACACCTGTCTGGTTCTCCTCCAAGGAATCACATCCTCATCCATGCCAAGCTCACACCTGTTTCCTGGATCCTTCCTGCTCTACAATCAGCAACAAGTATGAAGAAGAGGAACAACGAATTTGAGGGCCTACTTACGCCTTCAGTCCTCCGTATGGGTGTTTGAGACTCCTTGATAGCTTGCTGTCCACCCAAAATTCGTTACAGTGACCGACCTCGGTCACCCCACAGTCTGCATCCGACCGATGTCGGTTCCATGCGTCTGTACCTGACTACCAACCTGCCTGTGCTGGTGTCCCTTCTGCCGACGTCGGTCCTGATAACCGACATCAGTCTTACATACTGCCGACGTTGGTCTTATGACCGACGTCGGTCTTACCCTGCCCGACATCGCCGGCTTCGGTCTGCACATGACCGACATCGGCACCTGTCTGTTCGACGCCGGTTCCTCCTGACTGACATCGGTACCTGTGTTCGCCTGTGAGTGATGACTTTTTACCCGCGAGCTTCTTTGAATCAATATCCATGTCCAAACTGCCCTGCTCAGAAGTATCCAGCCATATCCACTGGGTTCTGTCTGCCATCTCCTCCATAAACACCAAGGCTTTCCAGTTCTTAAGCCTGTCAAATATATCTGTCTTCTGCTTAAGAACATGCATCTCCTTCCTGCTCATGTGACCAAGCCTACGAAGCCACGTCTTTGCAACAAAAGAAGAATCAGTAATATAAACAAGTAGATAAAGGATACCTGTTTTCTTACCACCAGCTAATTCAAGTGCATCCGCTCTGAGAGTTCTTGTGCATCTCTCATCACCCAATCTTTCTGAAGAAATTAGCCATATCTCCAAACCTGGGACCTGCATGACCTTCATCAACACCTGTGTGTTGGCCGCCTGCAATTTCAGCTTCACTTCCCCTTTGCCAATCCTTTGGCAAGGCTCACCAGCTCCTCTACCTGGAACTGCATGGAAAGAGGCAACCGAATCTTTTATCCAAGATTCAACTTTATCCAAGAAACCTGCAAACACATCCTGTGCAACAACACCTGCTACATCTATATCTTCAGTTTCTTCATGCTGATCTGTTACCAACCAACAATAATCTTTTACCTGCTCTTTCTTTCCATAGGACCGTGAGTGACCATCTGTGCTTTTCAACTCCTCCATTCTTAGCTTACTTTGATCTGTAGTTGCTCTACTCCCACTCGATCAGAAACCCCTGAGAGTGACGTGTAACCAAAAACAAAACCTGCTTCCTCCAACCTCAGCTCAGATACCACCTGTTGGTATCAAGCTCAAGAACCTACAACCAAGGCTCTGATACCACTTGTTGGGAGAGGGTGTACACCGGAAGCATGCAATTTGATTACTAATACCAAGCAACTTAATATGCGGAAATTAACCAGATTCACCAAGTAACTAGAATTCAGAATAACACAGCATATGAGAGACAATACCAAATTGTATTAACACTTTATACAGAAAAGAATACAATAAAGAAGATGCCACTTCTTCTCCACCACCTTACAGAGGTTTCCCACACCTCAAGTGAACAGTAATTCTTCTCCCCAAAGCTCTCCCTCTCACAGGTCCCAACACCCAACTCAAATACAGAGTTGGTGTTCACCTCCCCGTGCTCCACGCACACCACAAGTGCTCCACGCACTCCACAAGTGCTCCACGCACTCCACAAGTACTCAAGGTACTTCAAGTAGATCTCCCATGAATCTGCAACAACCTGCAATTCAACAGACCATACTTATGGAAGGAACTCCCTTGCCTTCCTCTTGCTCTATCCGAGTACACACCTGTACTCCAAGTAGATCCTGCCTGATACTGCTCCCTGTAGTGTTGTTGTCTGTATGACCTTGCACACCTGCAAGTCAAGCAATGGTTCCAATCACCTGTGAACCTCGACCTTGCACACACATACACCTGCAGATCAACGATCTTACTTATTGAAGAACCCAGCTGGCTCTCCAATCCAGCACCAACACACCTGGTACTGTGGCACTAGGAGGAACGCACCATAGCTCTACCTCACACACAGAAGGAGCTTATAATTATGCTCTCTTACTCCCTAGCACACTTTTACAATACAACCATGAGTCTATTATATAGATCTCATCCAAACAGTGATTAGACATCTAATTACAATAATTAGATCCGCAGCTCTCAGTCTAAAAATAGATCTCTTCATGCAAACACTTGGTTCGTTAGCTAACTGCCCGTAAATAGCTCGCAGTCGAACCACACAGGCGACCGACGCCGGTCCCTGTCCGCCTGGAGGTGACCGACGTCGGCCGATATATGACCGACGTCGGTTGCTTCTCTGTGCTATCCCGCCGACGTCGGCTGATCAGACCGACCCCAACTTCTTCTGCAACTCAGCAACCTTCAGCAACCTCCTCTCCTGTTTGCATCAATGAAGCTTTTAGCTCCACAATCCTAACATAATTCTCTAGGTATAAGTTTATATTGTTAAAGAGGATGCTCATATGGAATTATAGAAACTATAACTACCTGATTAACATGAATGTATTTTACACAACCATGCACTGTAAAAGGTATTGATTAAAATGTATAGATCCAAGGTCTTCCCAATAACATATAATTCATGAGCCTAATTTAATTAAATTTAATTTATTGTGATGATATAGTCTATTTGTGAACTATTTGAGACATATTTTGTTATTTTATTGGTGTATTATAGTTAGTGATCTACATTGATATATTTTCGTTATAATTGTTGAGATAATCATGGACTACATTTCATTATAGTATTTGTATTAGTTATTGATGTATAATAGTTAATTATTTAGTTGGATTAATTATTTAAATGTTATTATTGAAATTTTGATACTTAAATTTCTAGATGTTACTGATAGTCTATTTGTTGAATGCAAAGATAAGTACTTGAGCTAAGTTATGATCAGAACTAAGCAGTAGGAAAACATAGAGAAAATTTTGACTAAATGAAATAGTGAAATTAAATTTAAAGTTAGATATTTTTATTATTAATGATTTATTTATTATTTATTTACTGATTTAATATTATGTGTTATGATTTTATGATCAATTTCATTAATAGTTGATTTGAGTTAGTTTTTCTATTTTTGTAAACATCTCTTTATTTGATATTATCATTTGCAATACTATAATTATATGAGTCTAAGTAATTTAATATTTTTTTATTCTTAATGATTTTATTATTTCCATCAATATGGTGTTGTGTAATTTTTTATTAACTACTTACTCATTAACTTCAACAGTTTGGTTGGACATGTAACTATCTGTCAATAATAGTTCTAATTTTTGTCATCTTTCTTCATTTCATGTTTGATATTTGACAGTTGATGTTAATTTATTTTTTATTAAATCTATGAAATGTTTTGAAAATTACCCTATATGGTTTCCAAATTGTATATAAGCATCTGAAAACTATGCATTGTATTAACCTGGCCATGATGGTTTGTATTGTTTAGATGGACCTTGATTTTCATACATTGCTTGTTTGATTTGCATGTTGGTTAAGTCATTGTTTGGATTAGGTAATTTGGTTAGGATCTCAACCCACATGGGGTTCATGATAATATTTTTGGTGTGTTTTTTTCGAATCCAATAACTTAGGGGTTATGGCATTGGCTCACATGACCATGTAACAGGGTCGAGATGCTTTTTTTGATTTTTAGGTTTCATTTCTTTAATTTTGGGAATTTTGTCCTATAGGTTTGGAACATTCAAGAAAATCTACCATAATTTTTTGTATGGAAGTTAAGGGGAATGTGAATCAATTCTACATGATTAATTTTAGGGACTATGTTGGAGAATTAACCATAATTTAGGTCCTTAATATAGTCTATTAGGCTTATCTTAAGTCTAATTTATGTGTGAATTTATTATATTTTTAAATTTATTTTATTCCTACCTTTATGAAGTGTCACTCGTCTCCCTAATCCACATGTTGGATTTAGAGTTAGTTGCATATAAATCTCCGCTCCCTACATGGTACACAATTTTCTCTCTTTATAAGGGATTAGGACACAAGTGGAACAAACTTGGAGGGATTTTAAGGTCATAATGAGGCTATATGTAACTCCCATTTTCCTCTTCTAGCTTTATAAAAGAGCCTTTCCTTTCCTCTTTTACTAACTAAGATCTTGATAGCTCTCTCTCTCTCTTCTTCTCTTGTGCTCTTAATTAAATCTTATAATTTTGGAGATTTATGTTACAAGCCCTCTAATAATAGCACATAGATTTTTCTTCAATACATTTAGTTTACCACTTTAAAATCTTGTCTCAATTTATAGTTTTCACCTTTAGAGGTATTATTATTTCATACTTTTCTTAATTACTAGTTTTTCAATGTTATTTATAAATGATATTGGCATAATTCCTAATATGCTATCAGAGCCTTGGTTATTTAATATTGTTTTGGAGTGTTTGTGAATATTTGGAAGTGAAAAAATATCTTTTTTTCCTCTAACATTCTATTTTTTCTCTTATTAAATACTATTAAGAGAGTCATTTTGCTTAGTATAGTTTTTCCTATTATGTTTGTATCACAAGTTGCTCAATCAAGGAAAATTTTTCAGTTTCTTCTATTTTTATGTAGCTATTTAGATTAATAATTGGAAAATTTATTACACACCTTTCAAGTATTCCAATATTTTTTTAACAAAAATAAATAAATCTATAGTTTTGTTAAGGCATTGTTAATTGCTCTAGCTTTGTTCTAGTTTTTTATTTACCTTTGTAGCAGGATTCTTTGACCTCCCCATTGGTTTTTTATATTTTTTTTGGGAAGAGGAAGTTTTTAATTGTGTTATGTTTCTATGAAAGTTGTTTACACTATTGTTTTATTTTTATGTGGCATTTTTTTTCACATTCTCAGCAGGTTATTCTATTTTTTAATCTGTCATATTTTTTTTTATTAATATTTATTTTCATTAATGTCCCTTTGGAATTTTTTAAGGCTTATTTTTTTTGTCATTTTTGACTCATTTGCTACTTTTTAACACCCAACAATGATCTTTGTCAAGCTCCTCAATTTTGGTGCTTCCCTCTCTTCTTATGCAATATAGTATTATTACTCCTTTACATCTACATTACAATTGGTATAATGTTTATTACATTTAAAATTCAAAGGAATTCTTTAAAATTTTGTTTTAGTTATTTTCATAGCATCTATTTTTCCTTATCTTAAACTTGACAGGTGTCTGAAAGATGTGGCTGCACTCGTTATTTCAATACTACTGTAATGCATTCTAATTTTCACACTGTACATTTCTTATTAAGTTTGGTTGTAATGTGTTACCTTATATTTGTGGATGTTTGAAATTTTGTTATTGAGTAATACTCTTTCATTGTTCATGATTTTTAATTTGATCTTTTTTAACATGTATCTATCAATACATTCTCCTTCCACTTTGTGGTGGTTGGTTTCTCTTAACTAAGTGTTGCATTCATCTAGCTTGTTTCTGTTTATATTAGCATTATTCACCACCTTCTACATTTTATTTATTCTTCATGCATTTTTTTTTGTGTGATTTCATAATGTTTAAAAAAAAAATCAAGCTTACTTTTATCATTGTGTCGTGCAAAGTTTTAATACCCTGAGATTCTTCATATGGGGTTTTGTATTTTGTCATTTATCTTTATTTGATTAATCTTTTTTCTTCATTTAATTTGGTAGAATAATTTTTTTTTATTACTTTTTGGGTTTAAAAACAAAAATAATCTCTTTAAATGCACAAGATTTAAAATAATCAAAGATTCATTTCTAATTTAATTCTTTCCTTAAAACCTCTACATGTGGCATTTGTTTCATGTTTTAACTAAGTCATAAATTTAAACTTTACCCAACCAAAAAATAAAAAACATGGTAAAACCTCCTAACATTGTATGTTCTTTTGTATAAGATTTTTTTGGTATTTTATAAATTTTTAAAGACTTTTTTATTTAATCATTTTTTTTAATCAAATTCAAATTAAAATAATTTGATTATTGTTTTGGTGTGAATTTTAATTTACAAGTTAATTAGTGATCTTATTTAAGTTCATTTTTAAATTATTATTTATTTTTTAATAAAATTTTAAACTTATGTAACCTTTTATTACATATATTTAGTGCTATAATTTTGCATCTTGGCATATTGAAAAATATTGTTTAAATTGTCTATTTTTAGCCTTTAAAAAGTCCTTGAATCAAATTGATTTGAAAAATGATGAAATTATTACACTCAAACATGAAATTCAATGTTGAAATGACACTATTATTTCTTTTTAAAACTCTTTTATTATTCATATGGAGTCTATGAAAAACTCTTTTATTACTCATACAAATTCTATAAAAAACTATATTAATGATCTAAATGATAAATTTGCATCTCTTACCAATTCTAATAGTTTTAATAATGATGAATCTTCTTGTGTTTCTAAACAAACTCAACCTCATGTGCACACTCCTACCAACCTTGGTTTAAAAATCATGAACTCTATGGGTTATGGGGGTGGTGGGCTTGGTAAGTGTGAAATAGGTATTTTTGAACTATTTTGATTAAATCTAATGCAAAATCTAAAGGTCTTGGATATAATTCTTCACATGCTTATAATGAAAAATTAACATCTTATTATCCTCCACATCACATGACTTATAATGCAACTTCTTTTGATTATACTAGTTTTACTTCTCATGTTTTGATTAAAAATATTATACACTATGTGCATTGTACAAAAAATGTGAATCATATCTCTAAATGTTGGAAATTACATCCATGCAAATCTTTTGGTAAATATATGTATGATACTTTACATTATAAGAAAATAACTAAATCTCCTACTTATAAGGATAAAATTATTTATATTCATAAATAAAATGAGCGTTCTAAATAATTTTATATGTCTTCTTTTGTTAATTTTTCTAATACTTTATGCAGAATATCTTTCACAAGTGATACATCTTCTTTGTATCCATTTTGATTAATAAAAATCTTGTATGCATCCTCTGATTTTTATTGTAAAGGATATATGTTTTATAAAATTTTTGATTAAATTATTTTTGTACAGGTTATCAGACTTTATGATGGAAGTAATCTTTACTCAAATTTGCCTAGTTATACATCTACTTTTCTTACATTATGTATGTAGATTTTATTTTGATGGCATAATGGTTACTTACATTGAAATATTTGTGTTAGCTTGATTATTTTACAATATTTTATCAACCATTACTCTTTTTGGTTTGTATTTGTTCCATGGAATACTGACCACCTTGTTCGAATAGGTATTTTTGAACTATTTTGATTAAATCTAATGCAAAATCTAAAGGTCTTAGATATAATTCTTCACATGCTTATAATGAAAAATTAACATCTTATTATCCTCCACATCACATGACTTATAATGCAACTTCTTTTGATTATACTAGTTTTACTTCTCATGTTTTGATTAAAAATATTATACCCTATGTGCATTGTACAAAAAATGTGAATCATATCTCTAAATGTTGGAAATTACATCCATGCAAATCTTTTGGTAAATCTATGTATGATACTTTACATTATAAGAAAATAACTAAATCTCCTACTTATAAGGATAAAATTATTTATATTCATAAATAAAATGAGCGTTCTAAATAATTTTATATGTCTTCTTTTGTTAATTTTTCTAATACTTTATGCAGAATATCTTTCACAAGTGATACATCTTCTTTGTATCCATTTTGATTAATAAAAATCTTGTATGCATCCTCTGCTTTTTATTATAAAGGATATATGTTTTATAAATTTTTTGATTAAATTATTTTTGTACAGGTTATCAGACTTTATGATGGAAGTAATCTT
The DNA here is from genome assembly GCA_037957365.1 of Torreya grandis. Lineage (NCBI taxonomy): Eukaryota > Viridiplantae > Streptophyta > Pinopsida > Cupressales > Taxaceae > Torreya > Torreya grandis. The sequence goes on along the minus strand of JARHVA010006049.1, from coordinate 521,500 downwards.
TACTCAAATTTGCCTAGTTGTACATCTACTTTTCTTACATTATGTAAGTAGATTTTATTTTGATGGCATAATGGTTACTTACATTGAAATATTTGTGTTAGCTTGATTATTTTACAATATTTTATCAATCATTATTCTTTTTGGTTTGTATTTGTTCCATGGAATACTGACCACCTTGTTCAAAGAGGATTTTTAGAAATTCTTTGTGATCACACTATCTTCCTTGCAACTTTTGGCAATACCTTTTCTTCTTTATTATATTTACATATTTTTAATTCCTCTTAAATGAAGTTTATATTAAGAGGGATAAATGTGTAATTTTAACTCCCTTATTTATTTACAAAATGTTCTCTCCACTTTTATAACCTTAATTTAAATTTAAGATAGAGTATTGGAGAATTAACATTAATTTGGGTCCTTCCTATGATCTATTAGTCTTATCCTAAGTCTAATTTGTGTGTGCATTTATTATATTTGTAAATGTATTATATTCATACATTTATGAAGTGTCACTCATCTCTCTAATACAAATGTTGGATTTAGATTTGCTTGCATGTAACTCTCTCTTCCCCATATGGCACACACTACCCTCTCTTTATAAGGGATTACAACACAAATGGCACACACTTAGAGGGCTCATAAGGTCATAATGGGGTTCTATGTAACTTCCATTTTCATCCTTTATCTATATAAAATATCTCTTCCTATCCTCTTGTACTCACTAAGATCTCGATAGCTCTCTCTCTTCTTCTCTTGTGCTCTTGATTCAATCTTGTATTTGTGAAGATTTAAGTTGCAAGCCTTCTAATAATATCACATGGAATTTTATCTAATATATTCTATTTTACACATAAAAATATGGTTTTCACCTTGAGAGGTATTATTATTTCATGCTTTTATTAATTTCTATTTTTTCAATGTTATTTATAAAAGATCTTGTCATAATTCCTAATAGATTAGAAATATAGTTACCAGCAATAATCTTGATATCCATGTAGGGATTGTCAAGAGTTATCTGGTATTTATTTTTATATTTATTAAGTCAATGACTTATGGGATATGGATATTGGAGGCTGGAAGAGTAGGAAAACCTATAGTGGTCAACTTCCATCAACCAAGTGATGTATTTGGAATTCTATGTTTATTTATAGAAATACAATTGAATGGTAAAGTATTAGAGATTTAGCCAAAAAATTAATAGCTAATTTATTTTAGGTGAAACCCTAATAAGGGCCATGATGTTATTTTTATATTGTTGTTTCATGGCTTGATTGATCACTTATAGTATTTTAATTTTGGCTATGTATAACATTTATTTTGTTAGACATGATTATGTGTGGCTGTTATCATTATTTTTTAATGTGGTTACTCCATAGTGAGGTCATGGGTTTAACTAACCATTGTTTTGTTTTTGGAATGTGAAGTCACTAAGTGTTTGACATTGTGAGTAAGATGTGTTTGTTGAATGGAAAACTCTTAATCTTTAAAATTATTTAATTTGTTTTTAAAGTTGAATATGTGTAATTATTTTTTTATAATTATAGTTAGGTTTCTATTTAGTGTTTAGTTTTGACCTATTATGAAGTTGAAGTTTCAATTGGGTTTAATTAAGAAACCATTAAGGACTTCTATGTAGTGATTTTGTTGTTTTATTTTGTTATGGTTGCATTTTATTTCATTATGTGATTGTGGTTTAAAAATAAAATCCATATGACTTATGGTGATTGTTGGGTTTGTTTTGGTGGCTTGGTTTTAGTTTGATTAAGTTCATGATTATTTTAGGAGATCCATAAAACTTGGTTGTGTTAAATTTAAACTAGTATTTTATTTGGTTTATTATTTAATAAACTCTAATCAGGTATAGTCAGGGTTAAGGAAATAAAATAAAGAAAAATATAAAGGAAAAGACTTGTTGGTTGTTTTAATCTACATATATTATGGGGGAGAAGGACCATAGAGAGTGCCTAGAGGGTTTAAAAATGATTGTATGGGTTTTTAGAATAATATATTATTATTTTTATTTCATAGGTTTGAATTTTATGAATATTTAAATTATGATTAGTTGAACTAGGGTTATGAAATTATGTTGAATTATTAGATAAATTTTGGAAGTGATAATTATAAAAATTATCATTTATGATTATGTTGACCTATTTAGGGTAATTAATGTATTAATTAATTAACTAATATTGATATTTTAAATATTTTTAATTAAAATTTTCAGTTATTATTATGTTTTGTAAAGTCAATTTTTGACAATAATGTGACCTGAAGCTTTATGTAAGTTTATTTTTAATTGGCTGAGTTGTTATCTTATTTTACGGCTTTTATTTTAAATCCTAAATTACTATTAAATTAGTAAATGAAGATGAATGGTGAAAAATAGATTTATGAGCCATATTATATTTTGAAATAGATTATGGCCCATAAATTGATAAGTTTTAGAATAGATTTATAGTCTTAATCAAGTATCAAGTTAATGGATCTTGGTATGTTAGTTTACATATTCTATTTTATTTCATTGGTTATTTATTGGTATGTTTTCAATATTGACTATTTCATAATCCCTTATTTATCACTTCTCTAAATCCATTATCTGTATCCAACTAGATGGTTGGGGTGGTCTAGGGCCACTTATGGTTAACCTCATTAGAACTGAGAAGGTGGTATTAGCTTCATTGGATTATGTGCAATGATTGGGTTATTTTATTCTTACTTCAAGTTATTTTAGTTGATCAAAAAGTAATCATAATTGTTATGTAATTCTTATAGATGAATTTTGTGTTATTTTATCATAATTGTATTTAATATAAAATGATGTAACATGACATGTATCTTTATCCATGAAATGATTATAGTTTGTCATTTGATTATTTGTATAATATGGAATTGCTAACTTGATATGAATTTAGTATTTCATCATGATTATTTATTTGGAATAAATAGTTTAAATATTGTTTTGAATGTTGTAACATTTTGAGTGGTGGTGTGATCATGTCTTTGATGGTATTTATAAGGCATTGGCATAGTGATTGAGAAAATAATTGGGTATTTGATTATATAATTATTAGTGTTTGACTCATATGCCAATTATGTCTTGATTATGGTTTGATTTATTCTTTATTATAAGATAAGTAAATGAGACATAATGTTAGATATGTGAAAGTTTCTTGTATGAGTCTTTATAATAATCTTATTTAATCTAGGTAACAATATTCATGGGATATGTTTACTTTTATTATCAATTTTATTCGGTGAAGTTGAAATTTATATTTAAATAAACTTTTATAATCCATATAGGTTGTGAATCCTATTTATTACATGGATGAAATAATTAAAATATTGACACTTAATTAATGTTTGGACTATAACCTCATCATTGTTTAAATTAAATATAGGTGATTCAATTGGTAAATTAATGGATTGAGTTCAATTCAATAAATTTGTGAGATGTTATAATAACTTGATGATTTATGGAATAAATTTTGTATTGGAATAATTACCTAAGTAATTAATATGAACTTATCTACTTAAATATAATTCTTTCATGTCAATAAATAAATTCTTATATGTACCTATGACTATATGGTAATTTCCTAAATCAATTCATTATAGTTGAATAACATTAAGAATTAGTTAGTGCTATGTCAAAATAAACTTAAATTGAAAATAATGTACTTAATTTGTAAGTTATTAAAAACATGGATATTCCTAATTAAGCATCTTATGATTGAGGAACAAGTGTTATATGTTCAGAATAGATCATTAAATATTTTTATTAACAATTTCTTATTCTTAATTGACAAGAGTAAGAATGTGAACTTATATTATCATAATAATAATTTATCTTGGAATTGAGGATCAAGTAGACATAATATTTAAGTAATAAATATGAATACATGAACTACGACCATGAACTAAGTTGAAGGGAAATTAAAGATATATCATAATACCTTAATGAACCTTAGTATTGAAATTTTACCTTACCTATGATTGGTAAAATGTTATTAAGAAAAATTTAAGCATGGTTTCTGAAGCATTCATTGAAGCTTGCATACCTTCAGTAGCCGATGTGTCAAACTTCATACATTGGTTGACTGTGTTTTGAAAATGTGTTCAAATACTTTTTATTTCTTTTGGAAATAGTCCTTTTCCATTGATCTCTATTTTTTGGTTGTGATTTTCATGAATCATACTTAAGTAAGATTAGTATGAATATTATTATATTGAATTTGATCTTAATCTACATTGATTTTATAAACTTTGCTAATACTACCCTTGAGGTACTTTCTATTTTATAGCATTTATAAGTACTTGGATAAGGTCATAAGTCAGTAATAATTTCAATAGGAAGGTTTTAACATATTATTCATATATAGATAAGTGGGTATGACCACACTGACCGACTTCCATGCAAATACTAGGTGGTTAAAAATTACTTCCTAAAGATTCCTTTGATGGATTATACACTTAGTCTAGTTCTTGTGTTGGTTGTAATGTAGTTAAGGATCTCATTGCATGTTTCCATGATAAACTCTAAGTGAAATTTATTCCATTAATTGTTTGGTTATGTGTTTATAAAAAAAATTATGGTCATGAAATATTGGTATCAAAGCATGGTTTACTGCTCTAGGGAACATTGGGAAATGTTTCTTGCTAATTTATATTAAGTTGTTAATTATTTCACCTTAGGATGGTGAGGACAAAATCTAGAACAAAAAATAATAAAACAATAAATGTTAACTAAAATAGATGAAGAGGTCATAGAGATAACATTCCTAAGAGAGAGGAACCACCTCTTAATAATTATGATAGTAACATTGAGGGCCTTAACCATGAGGAGAACAAACCTAACATTAATCAAGATGTAGTTTAAAATGAAATTATAACTATGTTTAATTACCTTCAAAGTAAATAGGACACCCAAGAGAGAAGGTTAAACAATATATAAGGTGTTCCAATTGATGAACATCCAATTAGAGATGAAGAACAAGTGGATGAACTGAAACTTTAGAATAATCCTAGTAATATGGTTGATCATATTATTAAGGAGCTAAAGAATTTGTCTCCACCAACATTTTCCAATGATGAATTGGATGATTCATGGTTAGTACACCTATATAAGTATTTTAATTTGTATAATATGTTCTCTAATGTGAAGGCAAGAGTGGTAGCATATTAGCTAGTAGGAGCTGCATGTCTTTGGTAGAATCATCTGTGATTTATAAGTTTACCAACTAATGATGCTTACATTCCCTCCTTTTGAATTGAAGTTCATAAAAAAGGTATCTTAATTCAAATTTCAAGGAATAAAAAATAACTAATTTATAACTATTTAAATAAGAGAATATTACTATGGCAAAGTATGAAAACAAGTTTTAGAATCTACCATGTCATGTTACTAACATGCATGACAAAGAGACTAAAGTCACTAAATTTAAGTTAGAATTGAAATAAATATTAAGGCATGATGGTAATATGACTAATATTAAGACATTAAATATAGATAATTAATATGCTCATAGGGAATAAAACAAGAGAAGGCTCAACAAAAGGAAAGATAAGATTTTAAACAAAGTAAATTACTAAATAAGAGTAAAAAATTGTCCCCTTCTCCTAATAATTTTAAGAAATTTGATGATAATCATAAATTTACAAGGAGTAAAAATGGATTTGATAAATTTCAAAGGTATAATAAGAATTTCAAAAATTTGAATTCTTCTAAGACTACTAATCGTAGAAGGCATCCAATTCAAGTAATCAAAATATGTGTACTACCAAGGCCAATACTATTTTTATGATTCCACAAATAACTGTACTCTATTTGGAATGAAAATATAATCATTTCCTTAAATATTATACTAATCTAAAATCTTTTGAATCAGCTAATCATAGAGTGCATGCAACTATTGACAATATAAATACTGATATCTAAGCAACTCCAATCAAAAGAAGAGGTAAAATAAATGATTTTTCTATTTCAATTTTCCTTGATTCAAGATCAACTGATATTTTTATGGATCCTAAGATAATAACATGTTTTAAGTTGAATCTAATGACTTTGAAAGATTATTGGGATATTGAGTTTGGCTCAGGTAAAAAATTACCAATTACTGTCTTTAGGGAGTAAGTCTAGACATAGGGATTTTTAAAACCCAAATAAATTTATTTATAGCTCCTTTTTAATCTTTAGATATTATCTTAGGCATGTATTGGTTGCATTAGTATAAATCCAATCTGGATATTTGTATTAAAATGGTATATAGCTTTAATGATTTGGGAAAACTTGTAGAAATTCAAGATTTGTTGAAACCAAAAGTATGTAAGCTAATATTAGACTTCCAGGTGATGTTAGCATAGATTTTTATTAGTCTATTCTATTTAATTATTTTTAGGTTGTTAGGTACACTATCTATCTTATAGTTTCCTCCCTTTCTATCTAGTTGGTTACCATATTTTTGGTAAATAAGTTTGTATATATGCTACTTTATTTGATGAATAAATCAATCAAGTTTTGTTTGTTAAAAATAATGGTATCATAACTTTCAATCTCTTGGTTAAAGCCTAAAAATCAAAGGTAAACTCCTACCTAGAGAAAGAAATGCATGTGAAGAGGCATAACATGAAGGTATGGTAAAATAAGTTGACATATAGCCTAATCAAATTATGGGAGAAACATAGAATAGGTAGTTAATCAGGATAAATATCTGAGTTGGTAGAAAGGTCCCAAGCTGAGTGTCATGGACATCAAGCATACCATTAGAAGGCAAAACCATTTTATTTTAAATCTATCTAATCCTTTTGTTATAACTATGTTATGTCACATTTAAAAACAAATCATTATTTTTCTGGTAAGCATATAGAATTATATAAATAAATAAGTCTCTAGAAGTCATTGAAGCATAGTGAAAATGATGTCTTATAGAACATGGGAGCAATAGAATAACAAAATCATGGAAGGATTGAAGACAAAAATAATCCTAGAGATAGAAACCCATCAAGACTACATGTGAGTTCTCCATTATTATTATTTTGAGGTTAAAGATAACCATATGAAATGATATAGTGGATTAGTCAAATTCTATAGATGTGTTGATTGACTAAGATCAAAAGCCAAACCAAGTGTTGTAAAAGTAGCCACTTCTAAAGAAGGATGAAAAAATCCTTTGAAAGTTATAAAATATTATGAATTAGATGAAAACACATTCAATCAATCATTATTTAATTCATTATAATCATGAAAAGTCACCTGGGATAAAGTGAAATGACACATCTCCATTGGAGTGCAATTCTAAGCAAGAGGATAAAGCGATTGAAAGACCCTATAGAACTGAGATGTGAGGAATAAAACCATGTATATCTATTATGAAGGATAGTGTTAGAATTATTTAAAGCCACAAAGGAGACTCATAGGACATGGAAAACCATTGTGATGCCTAGGAGAGCTCTAGTTTCTACTTTGCTTTGATAGAAGCCCTTCATGACTGCAACAACCTTTAGTTTGATGATATAATCCAAAAGGGACTTATAAAATATTTATTATTTGATGTATGCTACCAAGAAAGGATAATATGAGTAGAACTCAAATATAGATATGATGAGAACTGTGAATACAAGGTTAATCACCCCAAAAATCATCCCCATCTCTCAACATGTAAATATCTAGCTCATCTCCAAGCTTGATTTTCTAGCTAGTGAGTAAAAATACTTGTAATTATATCTCATAACAATAAAACAAAATATTTTTATTTACAATGTCTACTCTAAAATTAATTCTATCATATGCATAACTTCTCAAAGGGTTAAAATATGCCACCTAAAAAATAAATATGTGCACCATCCTTCAGTTTGAATGACTATGGGGCATCATGATAGGGACTATGTAGGTTCCTAATGATCTTGATGCACTAAAGAAGTATGAAATAGATAATGGTAAATCCTTGATGTTGATTATTTTAAGTATCACTGATGACATGCAAATACATGTCAGGGATGTAGACATATTAAAGACAACATGGGATAAATTATAAACAATATATGAGGAAAAAAATAAGACTAAGATCCTCCATCTGTAATCAATACTTCACACACTCTCTATAGAGTCTAAAAATAAAGTTAAGGTGTTATTATATCAGGTGGTTGAGTTGTGAATGAAATTTTTAGCACTCTCTGAAATGGTAAATGACCAAATATTGATCTAGATCACCTTAAGGGATATCCATTCCTAATTTAGAGTGTTTGTCATGATGTTGAATGTCTCTAAGTAGATAATGCCATTCAAAGAACTCATGAAATTGATGTAGTAATAAGAATCCATCACTTAGTCCATGATGAGTTATAAGACAAATCTCTTATCTAAAAGTAACAACAAGATCATAAGTCTCACAAGGGACCTCTAGAGAAGAAACCATAGAAATAATAGTAACAATAGTCTTGACATCATCAGAAATCATAAAATTTGAAGAAGTGGTGTCACATATTTCAAACCAACACTCATGACATGGACAAATACTTGTATAATGGCATAAAACAAGGGTCTTTCAATAAAATAAAAGCACATTAGGGCATGCCAATTCTCAAAAATCAAAAATACGTCCCCACCAATGGAAGTAGAAGGGACATCTCCTAGCTAAAAATGATAATGGATCTAATGAGGAGAAACTTAAAGAAAATAATTTTAGTGCACATAACAACTCAGTGATAGTCTCAAAAACCTTACAACTGATGAGTAATATTTGTTTGATAGAATCAAGTACCACTAGACACACGTTAGGTGATAGGATGTCTCTCTAATAGGCAAACCCACTAAAGATTAGGTTAGGATCATCGATGATAAAGAGTATGTTGTAGAGGGAATATACCAAGTCACCATTCCTATCAGAACATGAAAATGTACACTCAAATGTATTATATGTTCCTAGATTGACATCCAACATCATATTAATTAGTCAAATTTTGAATCATCATTGGAAGGTGGAGTTTTTTTATTGATAATGGGATCAAATCCTTCTTTATCTGATGAAATTTATGGTTCTTCCTAGAGAATTTTTGAAAGTTAAATTATTTTCTTTAGATGTTGTTTCATCTTCTATAGTATATTTATCTTCCTCTATAATGGAATCTAGTGATCTCTAACACTACTATTATAGTCACCTATCTATTGAATCTTTGTACCAACTGAGTTAAAAATGGATATTACATGAACTTCCTAAGTTATCCATTTCCTTGCTTATTTGCCTTGGATGTCTTATAGGTAAATAACATAGGGATCCATTCAAATCAATGTCCTTTCATGCCAAAAAATGTTTGGAGGTTATTCATACTGATTTGAATTGACCCTTACCTTCTTCATTTTTGAGATACAAGTAATTTCAACCATTCATGGATGACTACTCTCAGAATACATGGGTGTTTTTCCTAAAGAAAAAAGAGTGAGGCCCTTCATCATTTCCATGTCTTTTATCCATAGGTTATGAAGGAAATTGAATAAAATTTTCTTATCCTCCACTCATATTAAGGGGGAAATTCACATCAAAAATGTTCTTGGCATTCCTAAACTAACAAGGCATCAAACATAATTTGACTACTCCCTATATGCCTTAGTAAAATTTAATTATTGAGTGATGCAATCACATAGTAATGGAAATGGATTATTTCATGCTTTCAATATAAAAGTTGGACAAAAGATATTGGATAGAAGTAGTCTAGATAGTTTTTTATCTTCTCAATAGGGTACCAATGAATATTCTAAATGAAAAAACTCTAGAATAGGTATGGAGTGATGAAAATCCATCAATTTCTCATCTATGAGTATTTTGTTGTATAATATATATGCATGTCCCAAATCAAAAGAGGAATAAACTCAAGGCAAAAAAACTCTCATGAAACCTATTGGCCTATAGCACTACCTTGAAATCATACCATCTCAAGGATCCTGATATGAAGAAAATATATGAAAGTAGAGATGTGGTTTATGATGAGTCATATTTTGACTCAGTGATGTAGAAATAAGAATAAACACCAACCACCTCTCAAAAATTACTCTCAAAGTCAGATGATGAGGAGACTTCTCATAGAGAAGATAAGTTACAAGGGGACATATATGTTGATCTTGGAGAATTAGAAAATCCACTAGGTAGTTCTTCACATTAGCAAAGTAGTTATTCACATCAATAGTAGAGTTCTTATCCAAAGTGGGTATGAAGTACCATCAAAGACTCCCATGCACAATCTCCCTAGAATACTTCATCTAGAGTCAGAATGAGGAGTCAAACAATAAATTAGGTAACTTTTACACTCATGAATATAGTAGTTGATAACTCTAAACCCAATAATTTTGAAGAAGAATTAAGTCAACCTCACTAGAATAAAATAATGGATATTGAGTATGAATCACTTATGTAGAATCAAACATGGGAACTTATTAATCTACTTACAAGAAAGAAACTGATATGTTACAAATGGGTTTTTAAAACTAAATATAAGGTAGACTTATCCATCAACAAAAATAAAGAATCATTTGTATCAAATGGATATACTTAGAAATAAGGCATTGACTATGAAGATACCTTTTCACCTACTATAAAGATAAAGACCATCAAACTTGTTTCAGCACTAGCAACACAAAATATATGAAAACTTCAATAGATGGATGTCAAGAGTGATTTTTTAAATGGTGATATCAAATAAGAAGTATATATGACCCAATCAAAAGGATTTATTGATGAAAACATCCTAAAAAGGTATGTCATCTCATCATATCATGTTATGAACTAAAATAAGCTCATATGGAATGATACATCGAGATAGATGATCACCTTTTATAGCATGTTTTTACTTGTAGCCCTTAAAATTTTAACTTGTACATAAAAAGGTAAGGAGATAAATCATCATTCTTGTTTTTTATGTAGATGATCTTATGATCATTATAAATTTAGAAGATCAAGTTGATATTGATGACCTCAAAATATCCTTAGACATGAATGATTTGGGGCTACTCCATTATTATCTTGGCTTGGAGATATGGTAGAAATAGAATCACATTTTTATCTCCTAGATAAAATATGCCAAAACAATCTTGGAAAAGTACATAATTTCATATTGTAAACCTCTTTTAACAACAATGGAGAAAGGTATATAAATCTATTTATTCTAGGACTCACCTCAAGTGGATACAACTCTCTATAGATAGCTCATTGAGAGTCTCATCTACTTGACCTACACCAAACTAGACATATGTTTTGTTGTGAGATATCTCTCCATATTTATGTAGGAGCCAAAGAATTATCACTAGGTTTTCACAAAGCATGTTTTGAGATATTCCTAAGGTACACTTGAGTATGGTCTAGAATATAATAATAATATTTATTTCTTTTTGTAGGGATACACTAACTCAGACTACATCAGATCTGTTGATGATAGAAAGTCAACATCAAGATACATATTTCACCTTAGATCTAGACCAATATCATGTGTTAGTAAGAAATAAAATATTGTTTCTCTCTAATCCACTAAGGTAGATTATCGTGCCACACATGGAGCTATGTGTGAGGTGATATGGTTAAATTACATTCTTGTTGATATGGGAATTAGTGTGAAGAAGCCACCAATCCTTCATTATGATAATCAATGTGTGTTGAAGCTTGTGAAGAATCATGTTTTTCATAAAATAGCCAAGCACATTGAGGTTGAATGTCACTAAATTTGAGAGCAAGTCTTACACCACCACATCTAGCTCCATTACTACCCAACAAATGTACAAATAGCTAATAAACTCACCAAATCATTTGGAAAGGTGAAATTTGAGATATTTAGGTGGTGTATCTGTAAAAATAATGTAATAAGGGGGGAATGTTAGCATAGATGTTTATCAGTTTGTTCTATTTCATTATTTTTAGGTTGTTAGATATGTTATCTATCTTCTAGTTTCCTCCCTTCCCAGCTAGTTAGTTACCATATTTTTGGTAAATAGGTTCTTATATATGTTACTCTATTTGATGAATAAATCAATCAAGTTTAGTTTGAAAATAGGTGAAAAAAGTAGTACACAAATGTTTCAAGTTGTATGATGTCTTAATGCAATAAAATTCACATAAAATAATAATTTAATTGGTGGAAAACTCATTTTACAAGATATTTTTGATGTTTTTCTAGATAAATTGCTTGGTTTTCCTCCCTAGAGTGAATTTGACATTTCTATTGATGTAACTGTAGGAGTATCCCATGTATCTAAGGCACCTTATCACATTAATATAGAAAATTTATAGGAGCTAAAATATCAACTACAAGAACTATTAAAAATGCTGGTATTAGGCCAAGCATGTTGCCTTGGGGTGAACCAATGGTCTTTATGAAAAATAAGGATAAAACCTTGCAATTGTGTGTTGACTATTGACTTATTAATAAGGTTAAACTTAAGAACCATTATCATTCACAAAAGATAGATGATCTATTTTATCAAATGAAGTATGTAACTATATTTTTAAGCATATACTTGAGATAACGCTATTACCAACTGATAATCAAAGAAGAAGATATTCATACAATAGTTTATAGAACAAGGTATGGTCATTATGAGTTCACTGTAATGCATTTTGGTTTGACTAATTCACCTATTGCATTTATGAAATTAATGTATAGTTTATTTATGGATTTTCTAAATAAATTTGTTCTAGTATTCCTTTATAATATATTGATCTATTCTAAGAATTGAATTGAGCATGAACAACATTTGTGCTTAATGATGCAAAGGCTAAGGTAACACAAACTATTTGGTAAGATGTGTATGTGTGATTTCTTTTCATATAATATCTAGTGTTTGTGTCATTATATGAAAGGTTGGTATTGTTGTAGATATAATAAATATTAAATCTATTCAAGAGTGGCCTACTGTAGACACCAAAATTGTGTCTAACCCTTGTCGTCCTCCCCTTAACCCCTGTCGACCATTTTCCCACAAGCCTTGACCCTGGAAACATGTAAGAATGAGTAGAAGGATAAAATTAGCCTTTCTCCCCATTCTAAATCTACCGACACCAGTCACTACTCGATCTACGTCACTGACATCGGTCACCTTTTCAGCTGACGTCAGCAGTCCTGCCAGTGTCGGTCAACCTTAAACTACATCTATTAATTCATTTCTCAATCTGTTATTCATTATTTGATTGCTAATCAGTTTGGCAACCAGTTATCAAACCTTCGGCATCAAAACACATTCTTTGATCCAAACCCCGCAACAACTAAATGATCAGCCAACTTTTGAAAGGAATGATCAACCAATTTCTTGCATGCAACCAATCTGCATCCAATCTCTGGCATTTTCTCTCTCTCTCTCTTGTACAGGTATTTTTCTTTAGTCAACTTGCTCTGCAACACAATGACAATGTCAATCATGTCTCCAACTTTTATCTTCAACGTATAACAGGTAAGCTTTGCTCTGTGTTTTTGTTTTACTCTCTAGTTATTGTTTTTTATTTGATATCATTACCTAGTTTAGAGTTAGACCATAACCCCAACCTTATTTCCACTCGTATCACCTCTATCCACCCTATCTGGAAAATACAGTTTGTAACTCTGTCCATATCCCTGTACAAACCCTCAAACAAATCGCTCTAACTCCTAAACTGGCTTCCTGAACCCTCAGACAAAAACCTCTGACCTTTCTGCAAATCTTAAGACTCTATCCAAGACCCAACCAAACCCTATCTAAAACTATTACCCAGACCGATGCTGATCATTACCCCGACCGGCGCTGGCACTTTAACCGACGTCAGCACCCTTCTTGACCGACGCCAGCACAGAGACCGACACCGGCGCTTGTACAGAGCAATTTGCTACATATCAGGTACGCATTTTGTTTTGTATCTTTATTTCTTTCATTATGTCTTTCACTATTTCTATTTCTATCAAATATTCTATTTTTAATCAGTGGGTTGATATCCCTTAAGGAAGTCTCTGTACTTCAGGGATCAAGCGTTTGCTTGACAGCCCATCGTCTCCTCGTCTAACATTTTTTGTGTTTAGTCTCTTTTTATTTGTAGGTGTCATTCTTCCATAGCCAAAGAGGAGTACCTTCCAACGTCTGATTTCAGTGTGCACGACCATATCCAGGTAACATCTAGCCTTGACCATTTCTTTTAGTTTCTTAATTTCTTCTTTGAATGTAGAAAGCGATTTAGCATAGAAACATTCTGGCACACCCGGTGGGACCCTAGGGCCTTCCTTGGGTTCTTTATTTATTTCTTTTCATATAGGTGCATTAGGTTCCTTCCTTTTTCACCTCTTTCATCTCTTTTAAATGACATCATAAGCAGGAATAAAAAGAACTTTTTTTTTCTTTCTTGCACTTCTAGACTAGTCAAAACTCATATTCTTTGACTCTTTATCCATTCATCTTCATACAAACAAACATTTTGACTTGGGCTTAAAACACTTTGCATTCATTTCTATTTGCTTGCATTTCTTAGACCATACTTAGTAATTAATAAACACATATTAAATTAATCTAGTCCACTTGATGTTACACGACCAAACCACTTGCACAAAACAAACATCTTAACTTACCTGAGACAAGGCCCGACTGGGATTTCATCCCCCAGCAGATACCTTACCCATCCCAACGATCTTACTTGGACCTCATCACCAAGGGGAAAGCCCACTCCGTTCTCTGGCAGAGTCTAATCTCTAGGGGAAGTATATTTTGGCTAAGCGGGCCTAGTTTATCACTGGACTCGTGAAGTGAGGGGAGCTTGCTCCTTATCACCAGGCCAAGTACGGAACTTAACATATACTTTTGAGCTCCATAACTAACCTGAAACCATCCATAGACCACTTCTTCTAGGACCCGACTCAAAAGCCAATCTTCCTCTACACTTATTCTAAGGCATAAGCCATTATAATCCTAATAATTTACTCCTAGGGTTTTAGGATCTGCTTGTGTTCTTCATCTTTTTAGTTCTTATCTGCTTGTTTGAGCTTGTGAGGACATTCTTTCTTGCCTTGAATGGTTCTGACTCATAGTCAAGCCAAGGCTCTAGTCGATCATGTGAGGCATGACCCACTTCTATTTACCCCGTCCATAACCAGTCCTATAATGGAGTTCCACTCGGAGACTGAAAGAACTCCTACTAGACCATCCCCAACCCAGTCACCTATTGTCCCAAAATGGGACCAAGATTTTTCAAGACTCTTGGACCTCAATGTCACAGCCCTCCAAAACTATCTCGTAAGGAACCCAACGCAAGACCTTTCGAGCGAAGCGGCGGTAACATCGACACCGTCTGCTACCCAACCTTTTACCTCAACCATTAACCTGACCATGGCCTATACGTAAAGTTTGGGCTCCCCGTCTATTTCTAGACTGACCTCCATCGGGGTTCCATTACCCCCTCAACCACCTACAATTCAACCAAGTTCTACATCATACCAAAACTTGATTGTCTCAACCCCACACACTCTTGCACCCATATATGTAGGAGTGCCTACCTCACCCTTTGTCAATGCTATCACACAACCACCTTTGGCGATATCTACTTAGCTTATGCCTTCTACCTTCATAGCCCAACCACCTTTGGCCTCCACTTTTGTCCCTGTGACTAGTCATCCGTACGTTGCACCCTTACTGGTGCAATCGACTACGTCGTATGCCTCCTCTAGCCTCTTTCAAGCACCTTACAATCTATGGGATGCTCCACCCGCCAATCTGTCAGTAGATATCATCAAAATGCTGATGGACAAGATGTCCAGCCTAGAGACTTCCATTTCTAGCTCACGCAATACTCTCTCATATGAACAAATTTGCAACGAACCCATTCATCCTTCTGTCCCTATCAGGCCATACCCCAACCAGTGGGAACTTCCTAATTTTTATCATTTTCAAAGCAAGGAAGACCCACAACAACACTTACGAGCATTCAGACATGCCTGTTACCTTATCACCCATGATGATGCGTTACTTCTACGCACGTTTCCTATGTCTCTTTTTGGCCCTGCCCTTGACTGGTATAACTCTCTTGCTAGACATTCTATCTTTTCATTCATTCAACTCACCCAATTATTCTTTAACCATTTCTCAATCAATATCACCAAGCAAGTCTCGATCACAGACCTCTACTCCATTAGGCAATTTGATGACGAATCAATAGTCGATTTTGTCATCCGTTGGAGAGGCTTGATTAACCAGCTCTCCTTCTCCTTGCCTCAACCTGAGCTCATTGAGCTCTTTTCTCAAGCCTGTGTCAGCCACATCTCCTCCACCTTGCGAATTCAGACATTTTTCACTTTTGACGAGGCTTTCACCATGGCCCGAAAGCTTTAACTTCATGCCATTGAAGAAGATAAGGTCAAATTGCGTAATACTAACGCAAGAACCAATGACCATTCTTCTTCCAGACCTTCTTCTTCTGCCAATTCCAAATCCAAAGGAGTGGCCAACATTGTGGTCATCAGATCACCATCTTTGATAACAACTAATCAACCTCAACCTTCAACATCTCAAAGAATCACAAAACAATTCCAACAACGGTACATACAACCCTTCCCTAACCATCCTCCTAGCCATAATAACATTTAGACCATGACCAATGACTCTCATGACCATCATAGACACACAGTCAACACATTTTCACCTCTTGTCCCTGACCAACCTCCATCACAGGTAGAAGAGCCATCTTCTCCTATTTGTCTTCCATAGGTAAAAGAATCTTCTTCTCCTATTAGTCCTCCATCGACCTCTCCCATATTGGAGGACGCTTTGACCACATCAACACCAGCTGCCTTGCCTTTATCCTTCTTATCATCCATAGATGATCATACCTTTTCGACTCCTCAACCACATGAAGAAGCCAAGACTACTCCAGCACTCTTTTCACTTAAAGAGCCCACATCTTCAATCCCTTCTCCATCGAGAGAAAAACTGTCCACATCTAAGTCCAAACCCGCACAGGCATCCATCATGCCCAAAGAGATTAAACCTCTTGGTGTTCACCCCACATCTAACCTCACCTCGTACAAAGGTGGCCCTTAACCCAAACCAAAGAAGGCTACTAAACCACATCGGAGGCCTCCTCCCCCACCTTCGTCATTACCTTCAATTGTAGGCCCGCATCCGTCCACTTTAATAGGAGTTCTTCCTACTTCCATACTTCACAGAGGCAAGTCACCTCCATTACTCTATCAACCCATCAGACTTATATCTCCTTCAAACCATTGACATATGCCTCTTATGCCTCTCAAACCAAAGTCATCAACCCTCACTACAACAAAACTTCCAGACCCATTAGCAGGTTCTTATGCCTTGCTGTTATGGCAATTGTTGCAGTCCTCTCGCATCTATCTCCCACCTCTTAAACCATATCAATCTCTCAGACCAAAACCACCCTTGTTCGATGACACTCGCATTTTTCTGTATCATCTCATGCCTAGGCACGACACCGAGCATTGTTGTGCCCTCAAGGTTGCCATTCATCAATGTCTAGGGAATGACACCCTTCTTCTCGACCACATCATCAATAAACCTTCAACACCACCTCACTCATCAACTCTCAGATCAAGACCATCTTGGTTTGACAACTGTAAATTTTACCACTATCATCACACTCCAGGACATAACACTAAGCATTTTTGTGCCCTCAAAGCTATCACTCGTCAACACCAAAAAAAGGATTCCTTTCTCATCAAGGATCCTCTTGACCACCCCTCCGACAAATCATCAACACTGACCCATGCTTCTCCAACTTCATCACCTAAATCGAGATCTCCATGCCAGACTATGGTCCCTTTGCCACCTTTAACCCCCTTATTTGACATCAACACAGTCCATCTGACCACTAAACCTCAACCAACCTTAACCAATCTGTCAAACATTCTCCCTAGCCGCTGGGGGAATTCACCCTTAATCCAAACCTCAACCAATTTTTCAACCCAGTCACAATCAAATATCAATCACTCCTTTAATCCTAAATCTTGACCAAGTGTCCATCGACCCTACCTTTGATCAAACATTCGACCAGTCTTGACCAATCAACAATCAAATATCAATCAACCAAACATTAAACCCAAACATTCAACCAACCTTTTTATCAAAACATTCAACCAGTCTCGACCAATCAACGACCATATCAACCAACTTCACATCCACTCATCAATCAACACCTGACCAATCTAGAAAGAGGCAAATGGGGCAAATTTTCTCTTAATTGACTCAGACCTTATCATACACGCATAAGCATGGACCAGGGACTTATCAGAACCTGAGCTTTTTTATGCGTTGCATCTGTAACCATTCTACTGTTAGTCGAGTGCTCGTCTACTTGACATTTACCTTGAGCTCATCCCTTGAGCAATCCCCATCCTCTTAGTCCTCATTCCTTTCAACCCTACTCCCCTTAACAATTCCTCTAACCCTTTTATGATGTATGGATGCTTTGTCCTAATAAAAGGGAGCCTTTAACCTTCTATAATCTTGTCCATGACTCACATTTTTGTCAAAACAAATCAAGATGTCAAAATATTGACGGTCACCATATCAATATCAAATTAAAAAGGTAGACTGCTCCCTCGAAGGACAACTATACTATCATTGCTGTAATTAATAGACTGCTCCCTCGAAGGATAACTATTCAAAAGCCCTTATATTAAGCAAAATTCTAGACCACTCCCTCGAAGGATGGCTATGACTAACTCTGGCAATAAATAACACCATCTTAGAAGCTTCCCATATTGATCAGCTTCGTAACTGACCACCAAGTAAATGACATCTCTATGTAGGCTTCCCGCATTGATCAGTCTGCACCAAAAAAAAAATGAGTCATGGACTTGGCTTGTAGTTGTCTCAAGGTCTCCTATAAAAGGGGCAAAGTTATCTCTGCTCTTAAAATGGGTTACCCTTTTTCTTCCTCCTATCACCTGCTCAAGGGACTTCGAGCTCACTTTAATATCAAAGTGATTCGATTACCATTCTAACACAACATGTGGTCAACGACGTCATGCATGAATGGGGCTTTTGGTTCCAATAACCCCTATCTATGCTGTCATTCTGGTCCTTGTCAATGAAAGAGCAATATGCTTTTTATTTCTTCTGCACTTTGGTCACATTCACCTTCATCACTTGTCACACCTAATCAACTCAACTCAACTCTCTTTTCAAGCCACTCCCATAGCCTATTCACACTAGTTTCTATGGACACCAATACACATAGAAACTATCGACCAAACGCAATTTATGTTAAGCATAAACCAATACTTGTTGAAGCATAAATAGACCTCAATTCATCTTTAGCATACATCCATCACGAATATGGAAAATGGCTAGGAATGAAAGACCCCTCAACCAATGTTTCAAAATACACCATTTGGAAAATGCTGTAACATCATTTTCTCCTCATAATTTCATCATGACCAAGCCTAACCTATCGACCACATGACCAAAACCAATCATCGACCAATCTTTTCAACTTATCTGAACTACATTGGTCTGAGGCCCTAAGACTAGGGCTATGTAGGTAGCACTCAGATGATACGACATCCTCTGGGGTTAGCTTGACCACCCTCATTTGTTCATCTCTCTGATGGACAAACCTTCTTTCCTCCTTTTGACCATGACCTTGCCCTCGACCAAGACCAATTCCATCCCTTTGACCCTTCCTCCCTTTTAGGGAGAACTACATTGGCTTGAGGCCCTTCACACAGGGGCTATGTAGGCAGCACTCATATCACATAATGTCTTCTGAGGTTAGCTCGGCCACATCCTTTCATCTATTCCTCCACCTCGACCAATGACCATTGGAGATCATGCCTATCTCTTTCGACTTCGACAACTTCCAAGACAATGTTGCCTTGGTTGTTTTTGCTTCTATGCTACCTCATGACTGGTTAGCAAAATTATGCGCAAACTTTTCTTTTAGACCCTCACAAGTATAGGATCACAAGCCGATTGATCCCCCCTACTTGTGACATTTCTATGTTTTCTAGGAGCACTTCCTGAGCCTGGAATACCTGGAACAAGATGACCCATTAGAGCTTTAGCTTCGATTGAATAACCCGATCAGCAAACGACCAAATGCTGGGGCCTGGTTACATCAATTTTGGCACTCCTCAACCCTTTACCTGCGACACTTTGACCTGACCATCTCATGAAGTGGTATGCGCACAATCACAACTTTTACAGTGTTCACCCTCACCCCTTTTTTCATCCACTCTTTGTCAAATCAGCACCTGATTCCCAGTTCCCTTCCCTTGACTCCTGCTTTGAGGGGGAATACCTCATCCATAATAAGGGTAGTCCACCTCCTATTTTTGTCTTGCAGTTCATTCAAACAACCAACAAGATGAAATTGACCTTATCCCACACCTGGGGCAACCACCTCCTATTTTTGTCTTACAGTTCATCTAGAACAACAAACAAGACAAAAAGGGGATAATGTAGACACCAGAATTGTGTCTAACCCTTGTCATCCTCCCCTTAACCCCTGTCAACCATTTTCCCACAAGCCTTGACCCTGGCAGCATGTAAGGATGAGTAGAAGGCTAAAATTAGCCTCTGTCCCCATTCTGAATCTGCCGACACCGGTCACTACTCGATCGACGTCCCCAACATCGGTCACCTTTTCAGCCGACTTCGGTAGTCCTACCAGTGTCGATCAACCTTAAACTACATCTATTAATTCATTTCTCAATCCGTTATTCATTATTCAGTTGCCAATCAGTTTGGCAACTGATTATCAGACCTTTGGCATCAAAACACATTCTTTGATCCAAACCCCGCAGCAACCGAACGATTAGCCAACTTTTGAAAGGAATGATCAACCAATTTCTTGCATCCAACCAATCTGCATCCAATCTCTAGCATTTTCTCTCTCTCTCCAATATAGGTATTTTGCTTCAGTTAGCTTGCTCTGCAACATAGTGACAATGTCAATCATGTCTCCAAATTTTATCTTCAACATATAACAGGTAAGCTTTGCTCTGTGTTTTTGTTTTACTCTCTGGTTATTGTTTTTTATTTGATATCATTACCCAGTTTAGAGTTAGACCATAACCCTAACTTTATTTCCACCTGTATCACCTCTATCCACCCTGTCTGGAAAATACAATCTATAACTCTACCCAGATCCCTGTACAAACCCTCAAACAAATCCCTTTGACTCCTAAACCGGCTTCCCAAACCCTTAGACAAAAACCTCTGACCTTTCCGCAAATCTTAAGACTCTGTCCAAGACCCGACCAAACCCTGTCCAAAACTATTGCCCAGACTGACGCCGGTCATTACCCCGATCGACGCTGGCACTTTAACTGACATCGGCACCCTTCTTGACCGACGCCGGCATAGAGAGCAACACCGGTGACTGTGTAGAGCAATTTGCTGCATATCAGGTACGTATTTTGTTTTCTATCTTTATTTCTTTCATTCTATCTTTCACTATTTCTATTTCTATCAAATATTCTATTTTTAATCAGTGGGTTGATATCCCTTAAGGAAGTCTCCATACTTTAGGGATCAAGCGTTTGCTTGACAGCCCACCGTCTCCTCGTCTAACGTTTTTTGTGTTTAGTCTCTTTTTCTTTGCAGGTGTCATTCCTCCATAGCCAAAGAGGAGTACCTTCCAACGTCTGATTTTGGTGCGCACGACCATATCTAGGTAACATCTAACCTTGACCATTTCTTTTAGTTTCTTAATTTCTTCTTTGAATGTAGAAAGTGATTTAGCATAGAAACACCTACTCCTAAAAACATATATGGAGTATGTAATTTAATAGGAATGGCTGGTTACTATATAAAATTTATTTAATTTTATTCCTAAGTTAGCTAACAAAATAATGTTTTTGTAGTGTAAGGGTATGAAATTCATGTGGACTAATAAATTTGAACAAGATTTAATAAAATTGAAAAAGTTATTGACTTTGGAGCTAGTATTTATCGTATCAAAATTTAGGGAAAATTTTGAAATATGGGTTGATGCATCTAAAGATGGTTTGGGTGGCATGTTAACTCAAGAAAATTAAGTTGTAGATTATGATTCATGTAAATTGAAGGAATTAGAGAAAAATTATTTCACTCATGACCTTGATATTGCTTCCATTGTTCATTATTTGAATAAATGGAAACACTTTTTTCTAGGTAACCATTTTGAGGTAAAATTTGATCATCAAAACCTGGAATATTTATTTTCCTAGGATGATCTAAATCTGCACCAATTTAGATGTATAGAATTTTTAAGTAATTTTGATATGTATATTTCATATGTTTAAGGTAATGAATTCCATATTATTTTTTCACTTAGACAATGCACATACCTTATTACCTTATCTATTCTACATAATAATTTTAGAATTGAATTGTTAGAACAATAATGTGATCATAAAATTTTCCAAGATGTAAGTGAAAATTTGGTTGATGAGCCTATTAAAAAAATTATAATTTTTTAGTTGATTCAAATGGTTTAATCCACACACACACACACACACACACACACACACACACACACACACACACAAACACACACACACACACCTAAGTCTAGTGACTTAATAAATATTTTGTTGAAATAAGTGCATGAAACACCTCATTTCACTCATGTCGGTGTCACAAAGATGATCCATGATATTAAAAGGTTAGATTATTGGCTTAGAATGAAATATGAAGTAATTGACTTTGTGTTAAGATGTTTGAAATGCCAGTGTGTGAAAGCTAAACATTGCCATCCAAGAGGACTATTATACCCTTGTGATGTACCATGAGATAAGTGAGATACTATCTTATTGGATTTTATAGATGGTTTACCAAAATCTAAAAATAAACATAATACCATTTTGATTGTAATAGATAAAATTACAAAATTTGGTCATTTACGTGATGGAAATTTGACTGATGTTGCATCTATGCTTACTTCATAGTTTGTGAAAGAGATAGTATGGTTACATGGTTTACCTAGTGTTATTATTTATGATCTAGATAAAAAAATTTACTTTAAGATTTTGGAAAACTCTAACTAATTTTATTGGTACATAGTTGAATTTTAGTTCATCTTACAACTTAGAAATGGATGGTCAAATGAAAATATTAAATCAAGTCATAGAAGACATGATAAGAATGTATGTTATGGATCAACTAGGTAAATGGGAAGATTATATCAACTTAGTTGAATTTTATTATAATAATACATATCATTTAGTGATTAAAATGGCTCCCCTCCAAGCTTTGTATGGTTGCAAGTGTCTAACTCCATTTGGATGGGAAAGATTAGAAAATAGGATTATTGTTGGTCCTATTATTTTGAAAGATTATGATAATAAAATAGAAACTATAATTCAAAATTTAAAGGTGGCCTCAGATAGGCAAAAGAGTTATGAAGATTTGAAAAGGACACCTCATGAATTCCAAGTGTGAGATAAGGTTTTTATACATGTTATAATGCATAAAATCTCAATTAAATTTGAAAATTATTCCAAACTAGCCCCTTGATTTTTAGGACCTTTTGAAATTATGTGGAAAATTAGTCTTGTTGCCTACTATCTAGCCCTTCCACTTTCATTGTCTCAGATTCATAATGTGTTTCATGTCACTTTGTTGAGGAAGTATATTCCTGATAGATATCATGTTTTAGATTGGACTCATCTTTAGGTTTCAGATTAGGAAAAATATGCATTTGGATCTGGTGAAGGTCTTAGATCATTATAGAATTATTTTGAGGAATTATGGGATTTCCCAACTATGGGTTCAATGGGATCCTATATTGGAAATAAATGTTAAATTAAAAGATGAGAGTCTTTTTAGGAAGCGTTATCCTAGGTTTTTTTGATCATTGGGATGACTCTTTTCCAACTGGAGGAGGATGTCACGACCCTAAGTTAATTACATTTAATTCAATATGTTGATATAGTCTAGATGTGAACTATGTGAGACATATTTAGTTATTTAGTTATGGTATTACAATTAGTGATCTACATTGATACATTTTCATTATAATTATTGAGACAATTATAGATTACATTTCATTATAACATATGATATTATTGATTAATTTATACTAGTTCATTATTTAGTTAGATGTATTATTGAAATTCTATTATTGTATTTATTATATTTAGATGTCAGGTGCTAATGATAGTCTATTTTTTTATTGCATGGACATGTAATTGAACTAGATTATGATCAAAACTGAGTAACATGTAAATATGGTGAAAAAGATGTACAAAAAATAGTGAAATTAAATGTAAAGTTGAGTCTGTTGGTATTAATGATTTAGTCATTATATTTTTATTTATTGATTAGTGTGTGAATATCTGATTTGAGTCAATTTTTATTTTTGTGCAAACATCTCTTTCTTCTAGATTATTATTTTGAAGACTATCATTTTTTGAGTCTAATGAATTGATGACTATTGTCTTATTAGTGATTTTAAAATTTCTATCAATATGTTATTGTGTATTTATTATGAACTCCTTGTTCATCGACTTCAATAATATGATCAGTCATGTAATTGTTTATGTCAATAGTGGTTCTAAACTTTGTTCTTTATTAATTTTATGTTTGATATATAATGTTAGATGTTATTCTCATTTGTATTAAAGTTTTGATTTAATGTTGTTAAATTGACCCTATACAATTTTAGACTTGTAAAGAAGCATCTTAAAATTGTGCATTGTATTAACTTGGGCATGATGATTTGCATTATTTAGATATACCTTGCTTTTCATACTTTTATTCTTTGATTTTCATGATGTTTAATTCATTATTTAGATTGGGGAATTTTATTAGAATCTTGACCCACATGGGGGTCATTGTATTGAGTTTGGAGTGTTCTTTTTTGAACCCAATGACTTAGGGGTCATGACATTGGATCGCATTGCCATAAAATATTATTGAGATATATTGGTTGGTTTTTAGAGTTCATTATGTTCATTTTTGAAATTTAGTGTTTGAGGGTTAGAACCTTGGGTATACTTTGTTAAATGTTTTTGCATGATGGCGAAGGAGAATGTGAAGCAGTTCTGCATGACGAATTTTAGGGATTAAAACTACAGTTGGAATCATTAATCTTGACAAGTATGTAGGGATTGTGGAGAATTATTTGGGGTTTATTTTTATGTTTATTAATTGACTAGTTTGTGTAAAATGCATACATGATTTTAAACTTATAGGTTGGTAGAGTAGGAAGACCTATTTTGGTTGACTTCCATCAACCAAGTGATGTGTTTGGAATTCTATGTTTATTTCTACAAATTCAATCAAATGGTAAATTATTAGGGATATAGCCAAAAATTTAAGCATTAGTTAATTTTATATGAAACCCTAATGAAGGCCATCATGTTGGTTTTATGTTATTGTTTTGTGGTTCAGTTGAGCACTTACAATATTCCATTTTTGGCTATGTATAGCATTTATTTTGTTGGAAATTATTATGTGTGGTTGTTATAATTATGTTTCAATATGTTTAGTCCATAATGAGTTCATGGGTTTAAATGGCTATTTTTTTATTTTTGGATTGTGAAGTCATTATGTGTTTAAAATTATGAGGAAGATGAGTTTGTTGAACAACAAACTTGTAATCTTCAAAACACTTTAACATGGCTTTTAAGTTGACTATGTGTAACAATTTAATTATGATTAAGTTGGATTTTTATTTAGTGTTTGGGTTTGACCTATTATGAAGTATAAATTTTGACTAGGTTTGATTAAGAAGCCATTACAACCTTCTATATAGTGTTTGTGTTGTTTTATTTTTTTACGGCTGCATTTTATTTTATTATGTGATTGTGGTTTAAAAATAATAGCCATATGGATTATAGTGATTGTTGGGTTTGTTTTGGTGGCACAGTTTTATTTTTATTAAGTCAATGATTCTTTTAAGAGAGACATATAACTTGATTATGTTAAATTTAAACTAGGTTTTGATTTGGTTTATTATTTTAAAAACCACAATTGGGTATAATGAGGGTTATGTAAATAAATTAAATAAAAATATAAAGTAAAAGGCCTCTGGTTATTTAGAACCATATGTATTATGGGGGATAAGGACCATAGAGAGTCCCCACATGGGTTAAAAATTATTACATGGGTTTTGGGAATAACATATTATTATTTTCATTTAATTGGATTGAATTTTTATGAATCTTTAAGTTATGATTCACTAAGTTGGGGTTATGAAATCATATTGAATTATTAAATTAATTCTGGAAGTGATAATTAGAATAATTATCGTTCATTATTACGTTCACCTATTTGTTGTAATTAATTAATTTATTATTGAATTAGTTTGATTTTGTAAATGGTTTCAATTGAATTTTTGAGTTATTATTATTATGTTTTTTAAAGTTAAATTCTCATAATAATGTGACCTTTATCTTTATGCCAGTTTATTTTTAATTGAATGAGTTTTTATCTTTTTGTAAAGCTCTTATATTAAATCTTAAATGTTTATTAAATTAGCATGTGAAGATGACTAGAACAAAAACTATTTACATGCCATATTAAATTCTCAAATAGAATATGGACCATAAATTTAGAATATCTTGAATAGAGATAGAATAATAATTAGGTAGCAAGTTAATGGATATTTTTATGTTGGTTTATGTGTTCTATTTTGTTTTGTTGGTCATTTTTTGGTATGTTATTAAGCTTGATTATTTCATAATCCTTTCTCCATCAATTTTTTTTCCTTATCTGTATCTAACTGATGGTTGGGGTGGTCTATGACCACTTATGGTTGGGCTCATTGGGGCTTGTGAGGTGGGATTAGCTTCATTTGATTACGTGAAATAATTAGATTATTTTCTTCTTACTTAAAGTTATTTTAGATGATTAAAAAACTAAATGAAAATTGTTATTTAATTTTTATATCTGAATGTCATGTTATTTTTTTATAATTGTATTTAATATAGCATGATGTAACATGACATGTATATTGATTCATGAAATGATTATATTTGGTCATTTTATTATTATATAATATGGCATTACTAACTTGATATGAATTTAATATTTGATCATGATTACTTATTTGGAATAAATAGTTGAAAGATATTTTTGACTGCTATAACATTTTGTGTGGTGATGTGAAAATGTCTTTGATGATATTAATAAAGCATTGGTATATTGATTGAGAAAATAATTGGATAATTGATTATACAATTATTAGTGTTTGAATTAGATATAAATTATGTCTTGATTATGGTTTGATTCATTCTTTATTAGGAGATAAGAAAATGTGACGTAATGTTAAATATGTGAAAGTTACTTATATGAGTCCTTATAATCAAAAGCTTATTTAAGATATGTAAAAATATTCAATTGGATATGGTTAATTTTAGAGTAATAGTATTTACATAGTCCATTATATTATTGTGAATGCTTCTAGATATAACTGTGTGTTCACTTTTAAGATCCCTATAGGTTTTTTGTTGTATTGGGTGAGGTTGAAATTTATATTTAAATAAACTTTTCTAATCCATATAGGTTGTGAATCATATTTATTAAATGCATGAACTAATGAAATTAGTGACACTTCATTAATGTTTGGATTGTAACCTCATAATGGATTAGATTAAATATTCATGATTTAATTGGTAAATTAATGGATTGAATTCATTTCATTATATTTGTGAGAAGTTGTAATAGATTGATGATTTGTGTAATAAATTTTATATAGGAATAATCAACTAAGTAATTAATATAAACTTATCTACTTAAATATAATTATCTCATGTCAATTAATAAGTACTTATATGTACCTATGACTATATAGGTATATCCTAAATCAATTCATTATAATTTAAGAGAATTATGATTTAGTTATCCTTATGTTATAATAAAGTTACATTGAAAATAATGTACTTCATTTTTAAGTTCTTATAAACCTGGCTATTCCTAGCTAAGCATCTTTTAATTGAAGAACAAGTGTTATATGTTCAGAATAAATAATTAAAAAAATTTAATAATTATTTATTGTTATTAATTTATAAGAGTGATATTGTGAATTTATATTATCATAGTAAGAATTTATATTGGAATTGAGGATTAAGAATATATAATCTTTAAATAACAAATATGAATACATGAAATAAGGCCGCATACTAAATTTAAGGGAAATTATAGATCTATCATAAGACTTTGATAATCCTTAGTAATGTTAGTTTTGAATGTGTACCCTACCTTTAATTGGGAAGATGTTCCTAAGAAAAACTTAAGCATGCTTGTTAAAACATACCTTGAATCTTGCATACCTTTCATAGATGATGTGTCAAACTTCATACATTGGTTAAATGTGTTTTGAAAAGGTGTTTAAATACCTTTCATTTCTTTTGAAAATATTTATTTTACCTTCATCTCTATCTGATAATTATGATTTTGATCAATCATACTTAATCAACCTTAGTATCATTATCTTATATTGAAGCTAATATTACTCTACCTTGTTTCATGAACTTTGTTGATACTACACTTGAGATACTCATTGTTTAATAGCATGTACAAGCTCTTAGGTAAGGGCATAATTCATCAATAACTCCATTAGGAAGGCCACAATATAATAGAAGATAGAGGTGAGTGGGTATGATCATGCTGACTCTCTTCTATCCAAAAACTAGGTGGTTAAATATTACTTCTTAAAGAATACATCGATGGCTTATGCACTTAGTATAATTCTTGTGTTGGATATAACACAATTATGGATCTCATTATGTGCTTTTATGCTAAACTCTAAGTGAACTTTATTCCATTAATTATTTAATAATGTGTTTATAAAAAATATTATGGTCATGAAAATATCAAAGATGACTGTGGAAGGTATATTTGAAAAGTTAGTAACCACATATAAAAGACCAACCTATAAAGGTAGGTCAATCTTTCCAATAACCTTATGGGAGATCCCATCAAATGTTCTAACTGATCTAGTTTAAGGATGTAAATCATGATGATTATAACCAAAGTGCGTAGTTAATTTCATGGTGAAAATATTATTTATTTCACCATTATCAATCATAACTCTACATATATGGTGTTTATCAAGGTATGCTTACTTGAATAAATAATGAATATCATATTCATCATTCTAAATATAACTATTATAAAAATTAATAGAGGGTATTTGAACCATAAGATGTATATGTAATGTTTAAGTACCAATAATCCCATCTAATCGGTATCCATAATGTGGTGGATTAGAATGTGCATTATATGTCATTTTAACTTTTGGTTCCCTCTTAGAATGGTATTGTAAAATATTATATATTTTTGGTGATCACTAGGTTGTGAGCCTGATTCATTTGGAGAATCCTCAAATGTAAGTTTTTAGTCATCAATAATAACTTAGATCTTGTGCTTCAAGATAAAATATTTACTTCAAGAATGTCCTAGTCCCTGAAGATAATGAAAATAAGAATTTCCATCATATCTTTTGGGTAAAATGTCAACTCATATCAACCTTGATAGTATGAGTGAGAGATATAAGATGACACTCTAGTAACCATGGGATTAATGAAGTTGGGGAGTCAAGTAAACAATAGAACTATCTCTTTGGTACACTTGATTAAAAAAACCAATTAGATGGTTGTTAAATTGTGTTAACTATGGTGGTTATTTCCCCTTCAGGCTCATGATGTTTTACTTTATAACTTGGTTTGATTGTGAACTTGGTACTAGACTTAGATGCAACTAGTGTGATTTCTACATACTTGATATTATTCAATTAAATAAGCTTCATTTCATGATCTCATAAAACATGGCATAAGTAATCAAAATATTTGAAATTATTAAAAGCAATCCAATCATGTAAAGGAGAAAGCAAACTTTAATTGAATATTTCTTGTAGATCCTTATCTTTTATAATATTGGTCATTTTAGCTAGAATTTTATTATATCTCAATAAATATTCATTGATAGGTTCACTGGTTTCCAATTTTTTATTTATAAATTTGAGCATAAAAAACATTTTTAAAAATATTAATTGAAGAGTGTTTTAAAAACTAGTCTGTGAGAGGTTTTAATGATTTAAGAAATTAGAGAGGTAAATCATAGAACCACCTTAAAGCATAATGCTCGATGTTTCTTGGAGATAATTTGGTCAAAATTGTATCATTGGGGGCATAGTCAAGGCATGTTGTATAAAAGGATCAAAGAAGCTATCGAGGATCACCTTTTCCATAAAATAATGGAAACTTAAGTGTAATAAAACTAGTCGGCAAAGGGTGAAAATATATCTCAATTGTAATAGGGTTATGCAACACATATTATGAATCAATAGCATAAAGATAATTTAAATTAGTTTGTTCAATGTTTGTAATCATGTCCTACAAGGTATTTTTAATCCAGAGTGTTTGAACTATGAACCCTTTGGGATTTATATTAGCAAGTTGGGTAGGCACCAAATGGCATGTAAACATGTTTTGAGTAGTAATATCCATTGAAATTAGTAATTGTATTGAAATTTTTGATAATTCCATGGTAGATATAGTGTAGTATTTTTAGGAAAAAAGGTTTATACACATAACACATGCCCCCACTAGAAGTAGTATGTTGTAATGCGTTGAAGGAGATGTATGTTTCAACTATACCTTTTGAACTATTTGTTTCCAATATAGTTTTTAGGATATCATCAATATATTTAGGGTTATTATTAATACGGTTATGAAAAAATGAAATTTATTGCAGTTGATCATGGTCTATTTGTTCATTTTCATTTGTTTTATGATTTTCATTATCAGAATCTTCTTCTATGATAACACTGTAAATATGTTTTTCATTTTCAACATAGGTATCACCATGATCTAAAGTATGATATACCTTATTGGTTTAAGACATATTATATGGTAGGATTGGAATATAAATGTGCTGAATAGGCACACCTCTTAGTCTAGGGGTACACCTAGGTTTCATGCAAAATAATAATAGGAAATGAAAAATTTCAACAATCTAAAATCCTAACTACATAAAAACCCTATGAATCAAAATTTTTACATTTGTACAAATATGGTTCACCAAATATTTAACCCTAAAATGGATTGGGTTCTTATTTTAGGTATATATGGTTAATTATATAGAAGTGATAATGAACAATGATGATAATTTGATCTATAGCAGGCAAATTGGGTGTTATTCTCAAATATAAACATACACTAGATTTCTTATGTTGAGAATATGATAACTATCAATATTATAACTAAGATACGAATGGAAATGAAAAATAATTTTAATAATAAGTTGGTTTTTATGTTAACATAGTGATGTATTTGGAACAGGTAGAAATTAGGATGGAAGATGATTCTAGAATAGTCATTTGATTCTAGATCTGATGTTTCTAGAGTTATGGACACTAATGTCATCTTAGGATAGTTATGTCAATGTTAGTGTTTAAGCATGATGCAAGAATCATGTACATAATACTTATTAGAAAATGATATGACTACCTAGATGCTTTTGGGTTTGTCTTTGCCTTTGATCTAGTGTGTTTAGATCCAGGTCATGGACAATCACTCCTCATAAAATGTCAAAAACCTAATTATTCATATTTATGCTAAAATTGTGTAAAATGGGTTAGTGGGAACATGTTTTTGAGCTAAACCTAAATATCCCTATATAAATGATTGCTACCTACATAACCAATACTCTGAAGAGGGCCTCATACTAGTTTAGTTCTCCCCTATATTTTGGCTTATGTGTGAATCATGCAACATGTGTAAAGCAAGTACAAAAATGACTTATATTTTAACTTGGAAAATATATCTCTTAGGTTTCTCGTTCACTAATTTAGGCCTATAGATGTGTTTTATCCTATGACTGGTATTGAAATAGGTAAGCTTTCTTCAATCAAATGCTTGATATAGTGCTTTTGATAAGTTTCCTTGGTATCTCTTGGTATTTTGTAAGTGGCGAAATGAATACAAGATGATATTGTATTTATATCAATAAATTTTTAGAAATAAATTTCATTAAATCACTTATTCTAACCATTATAATACATTTAATTTGTAAAATAGATGACTTAAGGGTACTGGACACTTGCATCAGGTCAAAACACTAGCATCGATGCTAGAGTTTATCCTAAGAATTAGTGTCCATTGATTATGATAGTAGGTACAAGCTTATAACTTGTATAAGTGTGAGATAAGTAAATTTGAAATATTATAGGACAGATATAATGCTTAGGTTAATAACATAATACTATTTAAACTGAGAGATAAGCCAAGGGGTATAAGGTAAAATAGATACTAGACTTGTATAAATGGGAAAAGGTCTAGAACTAAGAGGAACAACAAAGGTCTAATTTTTTGAATTGTACAGGACTAAGATGCTATATAATATATAAATATAATCTACACATTGCTTTGGGTTCTACTTTAGACTATGCTAGTACTAATATATTTTTGGCTTAAGCACATCATTATAAGGTTTTATTTTCTTGTTGATTTTTTTTATAAATATGATAAGTTTATAAAAATTGGGAAACATTAATAGAGTGTTATTTTTGATGTATTATATAATATTAAATTATCTCATTTGTTTTTATAATCATGAAGACTATGTGAAAAAGTATAGATTTTAATTTGGTGATAAAATTTTGGATGTAATAAGTGTATAAATGCATGATTTGATTGCTCAGTACTAGGTGAAAGTATTATATATGCTAAAAAATAGAATTGAATGACATTAAAGGATCATGGGTCATTATTATCTTACATTTAATGAAATTGAAGTATAATAAAATAAGACATGAAGTTCCACTAGTTTTGTATTGTGACTTGTGATTAGTGACTATGTAATAAGTTTTACTAAAAATGATTTTTACACAATTGTCAACATGGTCATTTAGGACTAAGTTACCACTTGGTTGAGTCAAGTATCACACTATAAATTTTTTTATATTGTTATCCTATTACACTAAATTATTTTCATATTAAAAACATAACTATGAATAATATATGATATACTTAATTTATTTCCAATTGAGTTATGATCTTGCATGAATTATGTATGAACGAGCTATGATGACCAATAACAATATTTTTTATCTTATATACTAGGATACAAACAAAGGTCATAATAATAAGTGTGCATATATTTGGTTACTAAAATTATGATGCTCAAGGTGTTCCTAGATATAGTATATGGAAACCCAATCTCAATGTCAATGTTATAAGGTTACAAATATTATAACCTAACATATGGGATATGGATCACACTAAATCCTGAAGTAGATAAAATGATATAGCAATGGTAATAAAAAGAGGGGTATTAGGAATATAATTATAATAATAATAATAATAATAATAATAATAATTAAAAAAAAAAAAAAACCAAGGATAACTTAGATTCAACATTGATCCAAAATATGTATCTAATGTACTATATAAGCTTACTAGACATTTTTATTATATCTAATTTATGTAATTCATGCTTGTAATATAATATTATAAAAAATTTCATGTTAAAAAAATAGTAAGTTAAGTTATAATGGTATAATATATATTACTATGATCCAAAGATCCTAGAATGGTTAAGCCAACAAATCTTCAACTCTTGAATTTTAGGGGTTTATCATAGATAAAAAAACTACTATTTTTCATATGTGATGGTTGCATAACGACTCAAATTTGAAGGTGATGATTACACAACCATTTTGATGGTTGAAAACATTCCTTGATGATTTTTCCACCATATAAAACATGGGAATGAGAATGGTTTCAAATGTTTCCACTACCATATGAAAAATTATTTGACATCTTTGGTGGGTTATAAGGTGAGAGGGCATAAGTAAAACCTATGTTGAAGGAAGACAACATCAAAAGACAAAATGAGAAGTATTGAATTTAGATTCATAGTTTAATTTACAATTTTGATTATTTGTTCTTATTATATCATTATTTCTAGTTGTATATGGTTATTTCAAGTGTGCTTCGAGTTCTGTGAAGTGTAAATAAATATTATGTGCAATGCTTGGATAATTTGGTAATGTAAATTATGTTCATGAATTCCATATTTGCAAGCACATTATACATTTAATAAATTTTATAGTGGAAGGGGAGTGAAATTGCCTTACCCACTAGTTTTTTTCACTAGTTTTTTTATCCAAGTCAATTTTTTATTTCCCAATTAACTCATATTTTTTGGCCAATCAAAATTAAGTATTTCATGCTAACCTATTTGTATTTGTTGGGAGATTATAAAACATGATAAATAATTTTAAAATTTATTATTTTCTTAAATAAGCATATTATAACCCTTTTTTAATTTTATGGGTTAAGGGTCATATAGCCAATACAAAATATCCTAAAGATACGCAAGAAAGATCAATAAAACAAGAACCAACATAGTACAAATACTTATAAACAAGCCTCAACCATGAAACATTAATAAGTATAGAACATTTTACCAATCATCATATTCCATAAAACTTACACACAGACAAAAAGAAACAATGAACCTCCCATGAGAGCCATGTGGGTCTAAATAATGTGCAGGGAGAATAACATGTCTAAGAAAGCACCATATGCATCCTACTCCCATCATTCACATAAACATTGTAAAAGAGGCAAAAAAGGATATTATAACCCTTTGAGTTCACTTAAATTCACCTTTTTGTCATTATTTTTTGGGATAACTTTATTCATTTTATATTTGAATGAAATAATATGTAATTTTTCCCTGTTAAAGTTCTATTGGTGTACCTCTTTTTCTTATTTTTTGGCTTACACTTTATTCAATTTATATTTGAATGAAATAACACATAATTTTATCCAATTAAAGTTGAATCATAAAAGTTAACTTAATAATTTAAATTTTAAAATAAATAAATCAAATTAAAAATCAAATATGAGTAAAAGTTAACACAACAAAAGTGGTGTAGTGAAACATAAAAAATTTATGAAAACTTCGATCACTAGGTCTTCTTTGCATATGGATGGAACGTTAGGGGAAATGATCGACATGGGTCATATACCTCACAAAGTAAGAAGATCACAAGGAAGGAAGGTTAGGAGATGGATATCCAATCTAGTCATGATGGGGATACATCCCACGTAGAAAATTATTCTTTTGTAAAATTGGTTCCATAGGTAGAGTAGTCAAGGAACAAACTAGGGTTACATCTGAGAGTCTTAAAAACTCCAACAATTATTTATTTTAATGATGAGGCTCAAGAGGACGTGTTTAAAAATTAGGAATGGTTTTTGACAAGAGGTTTAGTATGAAAATTTGATAGGTTTTAGACCACCCTTATGGTCTTTCATTACCGGTTATCTAAATTTTAGCAACCTATTTTGAAAGATAACATGGAAATATATCCCTGTGCTAGAGGATTTTTCATTGTGGTATTTTATAGTCTTTCTAATCATGATAGGATCATGTATGCTAAATCTTGGAGCTATGATCAACACCATCTCCTTTTAAAACCATGGTTTATAGACATTAATCCTTTGGTTGAAAATATTTATCTAAAAGCCCTGTTGGTGTGGTTGTCATATTTTCCTCTTTAGTTTTGTTCAGATGCTTGTCTATCAGTCATTAGTGGATCCCTGGGTAAAATGTTGGAGATTGATGATTCTACCTCAAACTTCTCCTAAATAACTTTTTCCAAGATTCTTATTTTTTTTATATCTCTTAATACCTTCTAGCAATGATTGAGATTAAATTTAATGGTAGTTTTTAGTCTTAAACCCTTGATTATGAAGGGCTTCCCTTAATGTGTTATAAATGCTTCAAAAATGGTCATTTATCCTATTATTGTCTGATTACCCAACATAAAGTGAACTCATCATGGTGGAAAGAGGAAAACAAAGATCTTATAGTTTTTTTCCCCAGTAAACCTATTTTGTCTTTAAGTGTAGTTTCAGAAGCCATCCATAAGGAGGAAACAAAAGTGTGTTTAGTTCAATCTACACCTACACTTCAATTTTATGAGATTTTTGGGTCAGCTAAGATTGATGTTTTGGATTCAAGTAATTTGTGTAAAAAGTAATATTGGATGGTATTTATATTTAATAAAAAATGATGTATCATTCCTAATTCCTCTTCCAGGTTACTTCACTCTCATAATAAAGACAAATTGTGTAAGTCTTACTTGTGTTAAGAATTTTTTTTATGGATGTGATGGTCAAATGCCTTGGTAATTTTTCTATTAATCCAGGCCTAAATGGTTCTTTGAATATTTTTGATATTAGGAAGGGGAACCTTAAACCTCAAAACCTATCTAGAAAAGTTAAAACTATTTTTAAAATAAATAAAAAAATCATATATTATTCAAGATATTTTTTTCTCTCAGTTAAAGAAGATGGGTTTTTTATCTCCAAACTTTTCTTAAAACATTCATTTATTTTTAGCATAATGTTTCATGCTAATTTAAGTGTATAATGTTAAGAATATATTTAGTGATAATTTTTATTTATATTATGTCATATTCGTACCCATAATTAGAGGTATGTTAATGTGCATAATGTTTTTGATTTTAAAAGTAGGAAAAAAGTGTCTTGCACTTAGTACAAAGTTGCCTCATAGACCAAAAAGTCTCAAAAGAGATAGAAACAGTAGACCAACAATGAAAACACAACTCTATAACAACAAACATAATAGAAAGAAAAGTAACAAAACATAGAAAAGACTAGGGACTATCATTCATCCCATATTTAGCCAAAAACTCAATAATATCTTTCTAGTCACCAAGACTACCGACTCCAACATTTTTGATCTTGTTGTTAAAGTCTTTCACCTTAGAAAAAATCAAAGGCACATGACTAAGAGGCCTATAGCATATTCTACCATAATCCTCCATTTTTTGTGCATTTTCTCCATCTTGGTCTTGATCACCTTGAGCTATTCCACCATCTTGGTGCAATTAGAGCAGTTACTTTCCTTATTATGACTACAAACTTTAACAACATCATCATCCATCTCCTTTGAGTAGGGTTCATTCATCTCAGGAAAGTAGATCTTTCCTTCTACTTCATGTTTCAACTTAGAGAGGGTTTCATCAACATCTTTCCCAGAGGTCTATTTGAAAAAATCAAAATCATCAAATATAAAAATGCCTTTGGGGTTAGTGGAAGGGATCTCAATAATTTGACTAGATCAATGAATACCAGAACTCCCCCTTACCAATATCCACCAATCTAGGGTCTAGGGTCAAAATCTTTCCTAAATCCACAACACCACTATTTTCCTCAATCCTAGATCTCACATTTTTATGTCAAACATTAACCTCTTTCACTAGCCTTCTAGTTTCTCTTAATAGAAGCCTTCACAAGTCCCCAACTAGGAGTGATAGAATTACTACTAGGAGGCACATGGGGGACAATATGAGGGGTCTCTATCAAAATGACCCAATCAATAGTAATAGGTCCTTGCAACCAAATTTTAGGGGTTTTAGGGGTCCTTAGGAATTTCTTGCCTTTACTTTTACTAGAAGGAGATGGGTTGGTTAGGTGATCTTCTAATAAGTGAACTTTAATCAGTTTAGGTTGACACAAGGATAGATGGAAGTGATAGAGTCTCAGAATAAGGATTTGATGTATGGGAATGGGGTAATTTTTAGGGTTTTTGGGCTAGATATCCTTATCCAAATTGATTTAATTTTCTAATGAATATAATAGAAAGAAAGGAAAGCTAGTTTCCAACCTATGTTTGAAATTATTAACTTAAGAAAAATTGTATCAGTATAGAATATTATATTTACATTAAAGGGTGAAGTATTTCATTATCATGAGATAAATTTGTTCCCATGGAGTTGGTAGCTTCTCCCTTTCAAATCCCCCATGAATTTTCTTAGTCACCTCACCTTGTTTGAAGAAAATTGTCATATTCTCTAGGTCCAACACCTTTCTACATCACTCGATCTTCTTTCCCTTGGTGGGGAGCCTGATGGCTTGCCCTATTACTTCCTTTGAGACTTCAAAGTTAATAACTCCTATGGATACCCTTCTGGAGTCCTCCATCCAAGACTCTACAAACTAGTGAGATAAATTCTTGTCATGCCCAATCAACCCTTCAATGAAGGAGGCCACTTTTCCCTCTTGAATGATATGTCAGATAGTAGGGTCTTGGATAAATTCCTCAATACAAGAAAACTCAATCTTAACAATATCCCTACCCATGTTAGAGTCTTGAGAAAAACTATAATCATGAAGCTATTTAATGCAAAGGATATAATACCCATCCAAACTAATAAGTTTATTTCAAATCCATCTAATGATATAAGGCCACAATAGGCCTAACCTCCAAACCTAATAATGATTATAGAAATTTTTATAACCTTTACCATGCTTGAAATCAGCTTTGATAATGTCCCATGACTGCCATCTCACATAATCATGGGGATCACAATAGCTAGGGTGTGTGGGGAAATAATTGCCTATGATCCATCTAGATTTTTAGACATCACTCTCTTTTAAAATTTTCCATGTCATCCTTTTTTTATTCTAACTAGTCATCCCATCATCCCACCTATCAGCCACATGTCTCTTCCTCCTTGCTTTAGGCTAGACTATCATCAAATTAGCATGTCCCATTCTAAATAGCTTCCTCAAATTTCAAATAGACCTATACATAAATAAAACATTTTCCACATTCTCCACATGATACTTAGGGAAATTTATATGTTTATTATTCAACTTTTTATGTACTAAATAGATATGCACAATCCAAATTTAATATAATATATTACTTCTAATAGTATAGTCCTAGCAATTAGAACAATCCATACCATAATCATTTGAAGTATTTTAAATAATCAAAGGATAGTTTCCACCTCCACTCAATCCAAGAAAGAGAGTGGTGAATATCCCATATAACTTAATCCACTTATGTGCTTCCATCTTTATTTAGAAGATGTTGAATGTTGTTGGGTAGTGTGGACAAAGTTCTCCATCACCACCAACTATTACTATTGCTCCCTAAATTTTACATTACATCCAAAAATACATTACCATATGAATAAATATGGGTTACCTTGTGCTCCTCCATGGTGTTAATAAGCATCTGGATATCTCTAACTATGTTAGCCAACTTCTAGCCTATTCCTG
>JARHVA010006049.1:450000-477500 GCA_037957365.1 Torreya grandis | reverse complement strand
GACTAATGTAACTAGTGGTATATTTTAGTTTGCACTAGATTAGAGAGACCCAAATAAGATATTTTTCAAATTTAAAATTAATCACTCATGTGATAACTTGGTTTCATAGTTGTGTTCATAATATAGTTATAAAAATGCTTCCTCCAATTATTAATTAGGGTGGTTTTAAAATGATATTCAAGAGTAATATTTATCCTATATTTTATTAATAAGAGAGGTTCATGTATTGGATATAGCTTAATAAAGTGACATGTTAAAGAATGCAATAGTACATAAGTGAGTTCCACAAGAAGTTTGTCAAAATTTGAAAGGATATATATGAATGTGAAATATTGATGAATTATTTTTGTGAAATCCATAACCATTTAAGGATACATATTCTTTTAGTCATGATTATAGATGTAGATGATGCTTGTTCTCAATCTTACTACTTCTAGATGGACAATAATAAGTATTCATCTACTTCTCAAAACACTCTAAAGAAACAAGTTGGTTTTAAGAATAAGGCTAAACATAAATGTAAAGGTAATCATAATGTTGATTCTATTTCTAAGAAGGATACTATAATGCATTGTGGGCATTGTGATGCCAATACTCATTTTGAGGAAATGTTTTTTAATATACATATGTAATTACACCCATTCAAGAACAACAACAATATTAAGTTTACTCCCTCTCTCAAGGGTGAAGACATTAGTTGTATCTCCAATGTGGATGAGATTTTGTGTCTAACCTCCATCAATAGTGAGGCATGATTAGTAGTAATAGTTCTAATAAGATTGAAATTTATAATATTTTCCATATAAAATTTAGATGAAGAAAAAAAATTGGATGTTTTTTTTTATACTTGTTCACAAGTAAATTTTCTAAGGAGATCATATAAAAATTGAATACATATACTAAAAATCATCCAATCCCATAAGTTTGGTTTTGGTAAGTAAATTTATAGACATAAACATGACCATGAAATGTAAAACTATGTTTGGTATTAATGCACATTTCATTGATGAAGATATAATCGATATTTTAACTCTTGATATGTGTGATGTATTGTTATATATATATATATATATATATATATATATATATATATATATATATATATATATATATATATATATATATATATATATATATATATATATATATATATATATATATATATATATATATATGGGATGGTATATTCATGAGGAGAACTAATCAATACCATTTGGTAAAGGATGGCAAGAGATACATCATTCTAGCCTACAATCTAAAATATATTTGGTAATTTCCTCTCAAGATGAAAGGATTATTAATCTAAGTGATAATTTTGATTTACTTATTTTGAGATAAATTAAAGATAAATATGTGGCTACTCATAAAAATCATTATATCATGTTTATTAAAAACAACAAAAGAATGCAGGATATTTGGTGTAACATTTCAATGGTGTCTAATATGAGCCCATGTTTTTTTTTTCCCATGAGGCATATTGATAATGAAATACATTTTCTAAAAAATAAAACACTTCCATGTATTGGGTTGTATAGGAAACCCATGAAGGATTCCATTAAGGTAAAAGAATAGTTAAATTCTCTAGTTAGTCAAGGTGTACTACACATTATTACTTCTCCATGTGGTTATACTATTATTTTATTACATAAGAAATATGGTTCATGGTAGATATGTAATTTCTTATATAAAAATTAAAAAAATAACCATCAATCATAAGTTCCATGTTCCACGGATTTATGATCTTCTAGATCAATTTAGCATACCAAGTAATTTAGTAAGTTTGATTTGAAATTCAATTATCACCAAGTGAGATTAAGTAAAGGAAAATTTATAATATAACATTGAAGAAAATTTAAGGGCTATATTAATGGTAAATTATACCTTTTTTATATGAAACACACTAGTTATCTTATTATGGTTAATGAATGAGGTAATGAGACCATTTATTTATTATTTTTTCATTCTGTATTGGGAGGATAACCTTATTTTCAAAAGAACTTTTGATGAGCATGTTGATATTTTAAAACAAGTTTTACATGTTTGAAAGTATAAAAATTTAGTTTTGAGTTAGAATAAATGTGAGTTTACTCAACAATCACTTGTCTAATTAGAGAATGTGAATGGACATAGGGAATTAAGGATTAATATGGAAAATATATAAGAAATATTGAATTAGATAAAACCTTATAATGTGATTGAAACAAGGAGTTTTGTTATTTTTTTCAATATTTGAAGAAGTTTATCAATAATTTATCTTCCATAGCCACATATTAACATGCCATTATAAAAAATTGTAATATTTGTGTTTATATTAAGAAGAAACAATATGAGTTTGATATGCTCAAACATAAGATTAGCCATGCCCTAGTATTAGATTTTCCAAATTTGGAATTGATTTTTTATGTGGAAATGGATGATAGTAAATATTCTATGGGGACTATCCTATTACAAGGAAATAATATCTATACTACCATTTAGAGATATTTCATGTTGTAATTCTAAATTATTATACATATGATAAGGAACTATATGCTCTTGTTCAATTGATCAAGAAATGGAAACATTAAATTATGATTATGAAAAATATTATTTGGATAACCAACACAACCAATATTTTGGAGCACATTTTTTTTATAAATATAGATAATATAATTGGATTATCTTTTTACAATAATTTCATTTAATTATCAAATATAAGAAAAGTT
This sequence comes from Torreya grandis, assembly GCA_037957365.1. Classification (NCBI taxonomy): domain Eukaryota; kingdom Viridiplantae; phylum Streptophyta; class Pinopsida; order Cupressales; family Taxaceae; genus Torreya; species Torreya grandis. Next base: position 474,795 of record JARHVA010006049.1, on the reverse strand, counting down.
CAACTAAAAAACTAATTGATATGTTATCGAAACCTCATTTTATTTTATCCATGAGCACCATAAATATCCTTAGCCTTACATGTGTGAGTTTTATGCAAAATTATGTAGTCTTAATGTAAATTTGGGGTAGCCATTTCATTAATAAAAGAGGTCTTAAGGTGCAAGCAAGCCTATTAACATGAAGTTTTGTTTTTATATTCCTTTATCAATTCCTTCTAGGCTATGAGATAGTATTTCCATGGATTTTTTAAGTAGATTTACTATGCCAAGGAATGGGATTGAATATCTCTTTATGTTTATGTAATATTTTAGTAATATGTGTATTATTATTCCTTTTAATAATACCCTAAAAGGTATTGATTTAGTAGAGTTATTTTTTTTTATTATGTGTGGGTTCATTTTAATCAACCTAGTTATATTATTTCAAATTGAGTATGAAAATTTATTGGCAAGTTTTTGGGCACATTATGGGATAATATGGATACCAATTTGAACAGGTCTACCACTTTTCATCCAAAAACTAATGGATAGACATAATGTGTTTTAGATTGAGGTAAAAGCAGGTTTTGAAGGGGCCCCAAAACCATTTAACAGAGAACAAGATAAGAACATTTAAGCCCACAGGCAACGCCTAGAAAACACTACAATGAGGTAGCAAAAAATAGGTTTTAAATGGTCCTGAAACCATAAGAGACATATCCGATCAAAACCTAGAAACAAAAGTCTGGTAGTATAACAAACAAAAGCTAACAAAAGGAGAACAAAGATCAGTACCAGTTTCTTAACCAACAAGAAGGACCAGATTATTCATCCAGTTCCAGTATCAAGTTCATGCCTTCTTTTCCTTTCAAATCAGTTTCCTGGGTAGTAACCTCCAGCAAAGCTCCTTTTTGTATATCTTTCTTTCTGGAACTTTGCCTTGTCCTTTTGCTGGGACCCTCAAGTGCTTTAGTCTCCTCATTGGCTCGTTTACCTATATTGATAGCAGCTGCACAAATGTTGGACGTTACTTCCTCCATTTTCTTTCTGTTGTCCTTTATTAGTTCTCAAAGGTTGTTTTCATAAGCTTTGAGCTTGACAGGGATCTCGCTTAACTGATTTTCCAAGTTATTTACTTTGTTCTAAGTAGCTTTTAGAGAATCTTCCAATGTTTTCACTTTTCTCTTGAGATCAATGATCTCCCTACACAACCAAGAATCTAATTGGGAAGAAGACTCAGCTTTACAGTTAACCCAAGTCATAGGAGTGTTTATTTCATCGTTCTAATTCTTCCCTCTCCAATCCTCAGACTTTTTATTGGGGCTATTCTTGGCTTCTTCAAAGAAGTATTCTTGACTCTTTTGTTCCCACTCATTGATTCCATCTTGAATTTCCTTCTCCATGTTTTGAATGTCTTCCTAGACAGAGATTTCCTTTTCATTCTTAGAAGTTGGGTCCTCACCATGATCTTCCTGAACAATGTCATCCTCCGCCTCTTTCTGGTTTTCCTCCGTCTCTTCTGTTCTGGTAGCAGAATCCTCATCTGTATTGACTTTATCTTTTTCAATTTCCTCAGATCCTTCTTTATCATTACTAGAGTTGGTTTCCCAACTCTCAGTTCCATCTTCTTCCTCCAGAATTTCCTCCTCAGGTTCTTCAATTCTCTCCCGACTCCTTTCTTCTTCAACATTCTGTTGATTAGGACTAGGGGTCTTAATTTTTCCTCTTCTGCTTACATTTTCATTCTTTTTATTCCCTGGCAACTTATTTTTCCCCTATTTGGGATACTTAACCAGTGCCCTATTCTAGCAATAGCCTTCAATAAGCAGAATAAGGCCTTCATGCAGAATAGGGCGTAAATCCTTTTTCCTATGAGCATAAAGGCTTTGAATCAGGGAGTAGCGAAGATAGAAAGGAAAAGACGAGCTAACCTTATTCCTGAAGTGGTTGAGGAAGACAAAATGGAACTTATGCACTCGTTTGCTTCTTCCATCCAAGATGAAGTACTCCCTTATACAGCTTAGGACGTCCCTCCAAATCCCTTTAAATTGGTCTAGCTCATAAAAATCCCCATTTTTGACCAACTTCTTAAGTGGCTATAATAGGAAGCATACTAGGAATTGAGATAAACATTTGGTGTCTATTAAACATACCTATAATAGGTTAGTGCATTATTATACTACATAAAATAAATTTTAAACTTGTTTTTGTTACTTAATTTCGTGTGTATTTGATGTTATTTTGAGACAACCATACAAATGAAATTGGAAAGTGGATCAATAGGTGCATTGAGCTAAAAGGTTATTGAGAAGATTTATAAAATTCACCTCTAAGTGAAAGAGATGTTTACAAAGTAACAAGATAATTAAAAATCAAAGCATGATCAACATATTATTGATCATAGTTTTCTTATTAGAGACAAGGCATTGGTGTAACTTAGTATAAAGATAACTCCAAGTTAAGACTAAAAACCCTAAACCTCTTAAGTATGGAGCGTTTGAAGTTATATAACAAGTGAATAAGAATGTATTTAAACTTGATTTGGCTCTTTATATGAATATTTCTTTAGATGTGAAGATTGAGAAGTTAAGTATATTCGATCCTTTTATGTTATGAAATGGAGATAAAATAATATTTTTACCTTAAATATAATACCTCACACCCAATAATCAACTAGAATTGGAGGAGGATATTTAGCTACAAAATAAGAAGAGGATAATAACAAGAGGATTTCAACATAATTGGTTGGTTGGGTAAAATCATCAACTTCCCATAAAATAAAAATGGAATTATATAGTATATTTGTGGAATATATTTCCTCACAAAGTTATTAAATATTTTAGAGACTTAATAGCCTCAAATATTAGTGGTATGATCCAAAATATAAATGTAATTTACTAGATATGATTTTTAGATGTTTATACTATACCAAATTTATGTAATTCATGCTTGTACTGTACTATTATAAGACACTTCATGTTAAAACATATATTGAAATAAGATATAATGGAAAATTTAGTATGAATATGATTTAGACATCATTAAAATGGTGAAGTCAACAATTATGAGCTCTTTAATTTGAGTGGTTTGTCATAGATGACAATCATTAGTTTGTATAGGTGGATCTTACATAACTAGATTGATGGTATCATAAATACTAATCTTTATAGGGTAAAATTTATTAACTATTATGGTTATTTCTAAACTATGTTGATAGTTTCACAACCACCAGTCAACATAATTTGATAGTTTCACCACCATACAAAACATGAGAATGGTAAAAATTGAAATTGTTTTCACTCCTTTAAAATGAATCATTTAAGGTCATTGGTAGATTCTAAGTTGATATGGAATAATTAAAATATTTTTTGAATTAAAATTAAATTATAATATTCACTAAGATGTCTTGAAGTTGTAGTCATATAGTAGTTTACAATTTTGAGTCTTTGTTCATGTTATCACATTGTTCTTAGTTGTATATGGTTATTTTGGTTGTGTTAAGAGTTATTTGACTTGTATATAGAGTGAAAATAAATATTTTGTGAAATATTTTGGTAGGTTGGTAGTGAAAATTATATCCATGAAGGTTATGTTAGGTATAAAATTTTACTTTTATTTAACTATATAGTGGAAGTAGAGAAAAATTACATCACCCATTTTAATTTTCCCTGCACTGAGTTTTAATAAGTTAATTTTTATGTTACATTTATGTTTATATAATTTTGATGTTGTTTTAAATATTAATTATGTTATAAATTTAATTTAAAATACTTATTTATCATTGTTTTAGCATTGCAATTATCCTATAATAATAATGTTTCAATCATTTTGAGCTAGGAGTTATTGTATTCATGTTAGTGAAGCTTACTATGGAATATCCACCTATATTATAGATAAATTATAGTTTTATACACTAGAATAAGTAATAAATAGGTGGTGAAATTTTCATCCAATGGATTTTATATGTAATTTGTGATAGAAGGAAATCCTACTAACCCTATAGTTACAATAATTTATTTTGGATAAATAGAAACATATGTAATGATAAATAAACATGAATATAGTATATCAATAAGTACATACTATTTATCTAGTAAATAAATAAAGTAAAGATAATGGGAATATATATGCTTCCATTTGGGGTGACTCATTAGTGCATCAATATCCATGTTGGATTAAGTGGTACTTGGAAAGAGATGTTGTCTAATGAAGACCTCAATGTAAATATGAATACTAAGTATCACTAATTGGTAACTCCATAGACTATGGGTAACTCCTTGGTTTAAATTATCCTATTAAGGTTTAAATACTTTTAATTAATACAAAACCCTGAAGATAATACTTCAACCTCAAAATCTTCCTTTTAATGCAAGCAATGTATATGAGTGTAATGTGTTATGATAAATGATACATATGAACCCATATATACAAATCAAAACTTAGAAGTAACCCTATAATTTAAGATAATGGTACCATATAGGATGATATTATTAGAAATAATTTTAGTTTACACATAATTATATCAACCATACCAATATATAATACAACTGGTAGGGATAAGACACATAACTGTATCAATCAAGTTAATATAGTATAGAGATAGCCCAACATGAAATAAAAGATATTGGTTAGGTTGATATAATAATAATACATGGTGGATATATAATTTATATGCAAATTAGATATAGAGATAATATATAAAGATACTTATAGGAGATCAAATATATAGTAGTAGATGTATGACATAATATTGTGCTAACATATCTAACAAAGTAACACTCGCTGACCCCACCTGTTCTTAGTAAACTCTTAAGAAAATGCACTTAGTCAATTGATACACCAAACATAACTTATAAAATAATATATAAGTAAAGTGAAAAATATGGATACAATAATAATACATGGTGGATATATAATTTATATGCAAATTAGATATAGAGATAATATATAAAGATACTTATAGGAGATCAAATATATAGTAGTAGATGTATGACATAATATTGTGCTAACATATCTAACAAAGTAACACTCGCTGACCCCACCTATTCTTAGTAAACTCTTAAGAAAATGCACTTAGTCAATTGATACACCAAACATAACTTATAAAATAATATATAAGTAAAGTGATAAGTAAGGTGTATACGTATGCCCCACCTAAATCTCTTCACATGTCATAGTATTGTAACATAAGAAGGTGCTTTGATAAATGTATATAATAACACAAAAGCATAGTAGGAAATTATAAAATAATTAAAATTAAGAATTAAAGTAAATAATAATATATAAATACATAATTTCACTTACCTCTATAATAATAAAGATGATGTTGTGTGTGATTTAGCTCATAGAAGGTGCCAATTTGAAAGGTCAATGGGAGGACCTAAAAATGAGAGAAAAATCCAAATTTTAAGAGATAAATTCAGATATTACCACAATTTTTATTACTTTAAAAGGATCCTAAAAATTTTATTAGTCAGTTATATGGACCTAAAAATTCTAATATATGATAAAATATGGAATGCAGAGGAAAAAATTGAAAATTTTGTAAATTTTGAAAGGGAGGTCACCAAAATGTGGTGATGTAATGTAGTATGTATGTTTCATTATTTTATATGAAATGTGATAATATTCATTATAAAAAATAAAATCAAATAATTATAACAAAGTGAAATCTTAAGTACGTCGAAGGAAAAATCAACAAAGAAAATGTGTAGTAGATGATTATAAATCAACCTAGTGTAAGACAAGTGAAAAGTTAAGTCAAAAAAATGGGATCAAAATATTGTAAAATTATTGTAACAACATATAACTTAATACAAGTTAAAACTTAAATCAAATAAGGACATGTAAATAAATTAATAAAATACTCTAATGAGTGAAAAATTAGAAGTAATGCTTGTGTTAAATCCTAATTTAGAAAGGAATGACCATATAAAGACATAAATATGATGATTTATATGTTAATTATATATAATATTATTAAATTTATTTATAATTCGTCGTTGTATTATGTAATGTCTTACAATGTAACTCACAAACTGATAAGTAAAAAGGTGTCATAAAATGAGAGGTAAGAGTCAAATCTCAAGAAAATAGATCATATAATAGAAATGCTCGTCAAGGGGTTATTTTTAGAGAGGAGATGGAGATATAATGAATAAATGTCCCATAATAGTGATGCTGAAATTATTAATACATACAAGACACTCCAATCAATTAGACAAGGCTACAAACTATTGACATCAAAGATATAGAGAAACCCACCTAGAAAGCATAAATTTGGGGTATAAATTAAAGTATAAATATCATCCCATGAATACTAAATGTGTGAACATTAAAATTTATCTGACCTTCCCATAACATATTACCTACTCCTTAATACCCCTCACAAAGACATTAGTCTATTGTGATGATTGGGTAGTTGTGTGAGATATTAGGTGGCATTAAAATGTAAAATATTGAAGTGAGAAAGACATCTTACTCTAGTCTATTGATATAACACATAGTATATTACCTTATTTATGTCATTAGTCTAAATGTATATTCTTATATTCAACAAGAATAGGGTATATTATAATAAATTTAAGATATATTTTTCCTTTTAATATTTCATTTTATTAAGATATGGATTTTAAATATTTTTTTTCTATTTTGCTCCTCCATATGGAATGATAAAAATAAAAAATGGGTGTTAAATATATATAACACAAGAGATCCTATACATAACCACTAAAGAGGATAACCTAACGTCCAAAATTACAATAAACTCGTAGACTTGAACCATAAGAAAGAGTAAAATATTTAAACTAGCCAATGTGTGCTTAAATTAAAAAGAAAGGGAAATATGTGGATTTTGTAAGATCAATCCATTTGAAAAATGGTGATATAATTGGTATATTATATTATTTTAACACAATAAGTGTGAGTTGTGATTCAAAATTGAATAGGGAAAGGGAGTTTAAAAATACATGGAAATACAAGTCGAATCATAGAAACGAAAATCCTAAGAAGGTAGATGCTCTTAAATATGGTAATAATTTAATTAAATAATTATTAATTACCTAAAAAGTTTCTATCAAAAGCATTAATAATAAAAATAATACCAAAAATATAGAGTGTAAAAATATACCAAAGAACCTTAAGGGAAACTAAATTCAATTGTAAGTTAACAAAATGCTAAAAAAACACCCTAAAGTCACTATCAAATATCCAAAATGAAAATTTAGGATGACGTTAAGTGAAAAATAATTTATAAAAAAATATAACATGAATATATTACCAAATATCAACAATGTAAACTAAGTCCAATTATTAATTAAAAACAAATGTTTAACATTAAAACCAAAAGGTGCTATAAAAGATCCACAAGGAAAACTAAGTTTGACTATAAGTGAAAATTAAATTATGAAAACATAACCCCAAGGTTCTACCAAAGATCAAAATGAGAAACAAAGTCCAACTATAACTACAAAATAAAAGGATAAAACATTTAACCTCGAAGGTACCACTACAGATTCATAAGGGAAACCATGGCCAATTATAAAGATGATAATTTTTTTTAAAAAAAACTATGTTTTGAAAATAAATGCATAAAGAGTAAATATTCATGAAAAAAAACAACAAGAAACATATATGATAGAGAGAATACAACATAAAAGTAGAACATGTTAAATGTAATTGTATTTATCTCAAAAGGTTTATTGAAGCTAAACATGTTTCTCTATAAGGCTTGAAAGGTTATTTGTTATTTCTTCATTGTATGTATGAGGTATCAATAAGGTCAAAGAATGAGCATAAGTATTGTAATATTTCCCCAAAGTGTTCATAAATGGAATTATGTGATCAAGTGATGCCCCAAATGATAAATTAGGAAAATTAAATATATTGTAATATGCCCAAACATGTGTAGGAAGAAAAAGGCTGGCATAAAAAAAAGGCCAAATATGTGTGATAAGAAAGGATACACATTATATGATGCCCCAACCTATGGGATTTATGTATATTAGAGTTAACCTCATGATAAAAAGGCCCAATAATGCTTCCAAATTATGTGAACATATGTTTTACAATAGGTTATGTGACACATATGTAAATGTCATGAGATTTTATAGGTGTTATTAAATTATGTTATATGGTATCAGCCTAGCTGATATAATATGTTTTGATAGAACTAAATTAAACTATATTAGGTTGTATGATATAGGTATGTAAGTTTAAAATTATTTTTATTAAAATAAGGGTATGATGATAAATTAAATCTATCTACTCTAATTCATTATTATTGATAGGAAGATATTGTTATATTGTATTGAGACAATCTATGTTCTACCTAATATAGTTGTGCGAGTAGTAAAAATTATATCTCTAAATTTTGGGTCATAGATGGTTTAATTTTTTATAAAATTATGTTTAATTATAAATGTATTAGATTATTATACATCATCACTAGTGAAATTGGATAGAATAATAAAATTTGTATCACACATTTTTTGCCATGGCTAGTCCAAACTTGTAATAAGAGGTAGAATTATCACTGTATCATTATATGTCATGGATGGTGAAGTTGGATAAAATAGGATGAAATTTATAAACAAATTTTGGATAATGGTTGGTGTAGTTACTTATAACAATAAATTTATTTAGAGATGTATTGATGGAGTTGCTTTCATAGTTGATGTAGTTTTTTTTGTAACTAGTTATAACCTAATAATATCAAAATGAGATAAGTGTAGTAAAATAATATTAGCATGGATAGAAAAATAACAATAAAAATATTATTTCTCTCTATAGACTAAGATATAAATAAATTTAACAATAAATCCTATGTATACTAGGGTAGCATAGTGATAGTTCTCTAGGTCACCATAGATATAGTAGAGCAAAATCAAAACTCAATGTCAAGGTTATAGGGTTCCAAATCCAATGTCTAAGAGATGAGGTATGAATATAAATATATCTATAAATGAATAAAATGATATTTAAATGGTAAGAATGAGGTGTATTAAGTATATAAAAAGGATACCATATGAAAGGAACTGATGAACAAGGGTAACCTATTTCTAAGATAATTTCATATACTAAATTAATTAAAAAGTAAGAAGTGAAATGGTCAATAAATTGATGGTATATGAAAAATAATGTGATAAATGGAAATCCTAAGAACCTTATATCTATACCAACATATTTGGTATAATGAGAAATAAAGGTAATGATAAACAACTTGCATCTATTATAACAATAAGGAAAGCATATTTTTATACTAGGTAAATAAATGAAAGATAATATGGATAGAGATGCTTACCTTTGGGGTTATTCCTCAACACATCAATCTCCCCCTTTCTCAAATGTCACTTTTTAGGATATTTTTTCGGATGAAGATATCAAATTTGAATATGAATACCTAGGTATCCTTAGATGGGGAATCCAAATACCATGTGTACCTCTTATGTTCAACTTCTTATATTGATCTTCAATGACCTTAAAGAATGAATACAAATCCAATAATAATACTTTAACATCTAACAAATTTTACTAGTTATGAACATAAATGTGAGTGTAAGAATATCATATTGAGTGTTACATGTGAGAAATGAAAAATTATGAAAATTATATATATATATCCTATAATAATACTTCAAACACACCTAATATAGCATTTTTTCATCTACATTAAACCATTTCACAAAGAACATTCAGTGGGAGAACTACATATGGCTTAATCCCTCTTCAGAGTATTGGTATGTAGGTAACGTGCCCACATAAAGGGTGTGCATACACGTTCAGTGCATCTTACACACACTAATCCCCCTTTATTTCTCAAAGTTTATCAAAGCAACATGAAATCTAGGGTTTTAATATTAAACCATATCTATAAAGAGTTCTATATACTTTCAATAGTTGAGATTTCATAGGTAGGCTCACACATGGATAGCGAACAAAAACCTAAAAACTTAGGTCTCTATGATAAATTTGGAAAATAGTGGTAGAAGAGGATAATAACACCAAACTTCACTTTGTATTATTTTAGTGCTCTTTTCCTTTCATAAAACAAAAGCTAGATCATGATTTATGACACTGTCCTAGTCTTGTACAACCAATATCAGACCCTGCAATAGCTATTTCAATTCATTTTAATCTAAGTCTTGTTTTCTACATATTTATTGTCATTTATAGAAAGCTTAAAAATGTAAATAAATTATAAAAATTGGTGGTTATATTATTTTAATATTATTTAATAATTTAGTCAACCCAAACCTTTAAATAAATTAGTAATAAGACTCCAATATTCCCAAAATAGTTAAATCATTTGGTGAACTCAGTTTACTTCATTTACACATGAAAACACTAGAAACCTTAGGATAAATTTATTTCTAATTTATTAGATAATTTTCTAATTTTTATTGCATATTTTAAATTATAAATTCACATTTAATTTTTAAATTTACCATAGTAATTTTTAAAAAATCATTTATTCCAAACCCTAGTTGAATTTACTAGGTCATTTTGTAGACAAAAACCCTAGAGACCCTACGGAAATTTTTTTACTAATTTAAAAAAAATCTAATTTTTTACCTATACATTTAAATAAGACATTCACATTAATTTTTAAAATTCCATAGTAATTTTAAGAAAATCATTTTCTCCAAAACCCTAGTTGCATATACCAAGTCCCTTTAAATCAAGAGTTCTAATTTTTTTCTAATTTCTTACTTGCATATTTAAATCATAAATTCACATTAATTTTGAAAATTACATAGTAATTTTAAAAAAATATATATAATTTTTAAAAACCCTAGGTGTCCAAACTAGGTCCTCAAACCCCAAGCCTTCCTTCCTCACAATTTTAGATAAAAATTTTGGAATTTTTGCAAATTCTTTGGAGTATCAAAATTATTTTCAAAATATCTATGTTGGTAGTTATTCTTACATTTATTTGCTTAATAATAATTTTACATATTTTCTTTTGTGAAATAAATAAAATGTCCACTAAGACACTTCTTCCCTCTCATCCCATAGATCAATTTTTTATTTTTTCTCATAATTATAATAATAAATGGAGAAATTTTCAAAGTTACACATTAGTTAAAAATGTGGAAAATTGTTTCATTTAAAATTAAGATAATTGCTATTGTTGTAATGAGGAATATGATGATACATATGAAAGTGATAGTGAATAAAAAGTAGATGCATCTTCTTCTCTTGAACCTATCTATTTTCTTCTCTCTTCTAAATAAAATAATTTTGATAAATGGGAAAGGTCCTTTTCAGCTCATTCTCCTAGGCACAATGCATCAAATAAACAAAATAGTCATACATTTCCAAGTAAACCTCTCATTGGTGATACCTTGCTTCCACATAACCTAATCTATTTCTCTCCTTTTATACTTATATGCTCAAATTAAAAAAATATAAATGTAATAGAATCAAATTACCAATGCAGAGTTCAAATGATACATCTCATGTCCTTAACTCTACTTTGTCATCTCAAAAAATGATAAAAAAATGTTTAAATTGTAACTCTCTTACACTTAATTCTCATATTGAAAATGAAAAAAATGCATACACTCCATTCAAAGATAACATAAATTCACATAATGTTCCAATTTCACATGAAAATTTATTACATATTAGAAAAGAATTAACATCTTCTCTTACCTCTCTCCTTAGTGACAGTGAGATTGATAATGAGTATGACAATGAACAATAAAATGAATATGAAAACAATAATGAATATAATTTTTTTATTATTATAATAATGTATTTAGTGAAGAAGAAAATTCATCTCATGTTTCTAACTCTTCTATCACCACTTCTCTCAAACCTAATGGATTAAAAGTTGTTTATTCTACTTCTATCGATTATTCTATTTCAAATTATGCACATGCCAATATAAACTCTCTACTCAATTATAATGTGATTAACTAAATACTAAAGATACCAATGAATCTACCAAGCCACCACCTACTATATTATCACCTATTTATCATGATTTACCTAAAGAGAATTGTATCCCACATCCCTCTACTAAGGTCCAAGTTACCATTCATCCAAAAGTTTAAGTGATCACACCACCTCTCAATGGTCTAGTTGCTAAATATAACATTATAATTGCTAAAATAAATGATCAAATTCAATGTTTAAATGAACCATTTTAGGATACTAATATACCATCCTAGGAGATTATTTATTGAATGCATGTAGTTAGTGAATTATAATACTAAGTACACCTCCTAACTTTGGAAAATAAGGCTTATAAGTATTGGATGGATGCCAGTGACTTGCATGGTAACCCTATTTCAAAGACATTTGTCAAAGATTTATTACCTAATAATTTCTAGATACCATCATTGCCTCAATTTGATGGAAATGGAAATCCATTCATACACCTTCAGGCCTTTTGAAAGGCTTTACCATCCCATGTGAGTCCTTTGATTCTGCTTAAGTTATTCCAAAAAACATTAATGGGTAATGCAAAAAATTGGTTCTTTTATCTTCTCCTTATTGGTTCCTTATATAGATATGATGACCTGGAGGAAACATTTCTTAGATATTACATAGAAAACATGGGCTCTGATGTTACATATGAGAAACTTTGCTAGATTGCATTAGAATACTTTAGAGCCAGTTAGTGATTATATCTTATGATTCAAGATGCACATGTTATGATTGATCTATAAAACAACATATCTAGAGATTCATCATATCATTATCAAGGGGCTTGGCCAAATACTCCTAGAGCATATACTATATTAGATAGATTCCTCTTTTAGGAACTTATGTTATACAATTTTAGACCTAGAGAAGAAACTAAGATTGATTGAGGTAGATTTAGTTGATTGGCTTAACCTAGATTTCATAGTAGTACCTCCATCTATAGCTCCTAGCACACAATAACCACCATGTCATAAATAATATAAGATACCACAACTAGAAAATCAACCAATTAAGAATAGAGATCCAATTTCTAGAGCACCACCTATAGTATGTACTACAAAGAATAATAGTGAGGCACCACTATAGTTTGATTCAAAGTGGGTAGGCCATATTTCATATTATCAACACTACAAGATAGGAGGTTAATCATATTTCCTTTTATTCATTGATTAGATCCAAATCTCCTACATAGATAGTCACATCAATCCTTTTGTAACTATCATCATTTTTGTGGACATAAAGATAGTGATTGTTATGGACTCAGAGATTGGATTAATAGATGTGTTGATAATGGAATCATATAATTCACACCAAGGACACTAATATCTCCTCCATCATAGATCGATAGACCTCATTCCTCCATGATTGAGTCATCCTAGGACATTTCTTCATAGGAATAATTAATTAGTCACCATGATATTAATACGATTTATAAGATATAACCTCATAAGAGATCTCATTTCCCACCTACTCAAATGGTTTGGAGACTAGTATAGTGAGAGTAGCCTACATATAGTAGTGTAGTATGTGGAGTAAATAGTGTAATTCCATATACATATCCAACACAATCACATGCACAAAAATAGATTTTTTATGGTCCTATCTCATGTAACAACCTACTACAATTAAGATTAGATGAACCCACATCATAGATTATTAATCCAGGTATATATTCACTACAATTGAGTTTTTTGGGTCCTATCTCACATAACAACCTACTATGGTTAAGATTAGATGAACCCATAGTGCAGAGTATTTCTTCAAATAAATATTCACTACAACCAAGTTTTAGGGACCTATTTCATGTATCAATCTACTATGATTGAGATTAGATGAGCCCCCATCATAGGTTACAATTCCATTTCTATTTATTGCTCAATTTTATGCATCATAGCAAAGGCCACAAGGTGTGATTTCAAATAGAAATCCACTACAATTATAAATAGATGAGTCTCCTTCACAACACATAGTTTTAGTTGCACGCCCATCAAGGTTGTCTCTTATAAAGTCTCGTTGCATAGCTATAATTAGTAAACTATAAACAACATCAGATATAGGGCATGTTCTTACACAACATGATCAATATGGCTACTTATTTAGTTGGCCATTAGGATTCAAATAGTGATATAGAAACCATTGGGATAATATGCATAGAATGATATCTTACATCCCTTTCTACTAATATTCTAAATTTTCAGCTACAATATTCACAACCAAGGCCTCTACACATAGAGCACATTTTCAAAAAGCTTATTGTACTACCATAAACATCCCTAAGAGCCCCATAATTGAATCTAATTTTCTAAGTTACAAGGGACCCCACATTCAACTTCCATTATAAAATGTTTATATCATTTACAACATACAAATATTTAATAGCTAGAGTCTCAACACTTCCATCATGCTTCACGATCATGCACGATCTCTCTCCTTGATATAGGACACCATTATAGGGAGTCTCTCATGATATTCATTAGTCAGTCTCATCTCTTCTTAGTCTTTCTTGTATATAATTTCTCTTTGCCTAATTGTATATAGTTTCCTTCAGCTTACTTGTACATAATATTTTAGCTTTCTTGTACATAGTTTTCTTATGATTGCTTGTACACAACTTATTTCAAAATACAAAAATATTACAAAAGTTCCAAAAAATACAAAAAATAATACAAAATTTCAAAAATACAAAAATATTCAAATAAATCCAAAAAATCAAAAACATTTCAAATATATGAATCATCTATGCTTCACATAGTCTTATTTGAGTGTGTGTAGTGACATCTAGATCCATGATTGCTTCACTCTACCCATTAAGGGGGAATCCTATTTCTACATTTGAGACACACATTGATATATCTACCCACCAAGGGCATCTTATACATGACTACACCATCCAAGTTATGTCATTCCTAGACCACACACTCTAGTTATCATGATGATGTATATTACATACTATCTTACATAGATTATTCTTTTGACACTTGCTAGTATATATCACTTATGTATTTCTTAGCATATACCTAGTCTTGTACTGCATGTCTTGTATACTTTTACTTCTTTATTTGATTAGTTAGATGCAATTGTACTTCTAGAATTCACATGATTTCCTTTCTATATTTTTATAGTTAGATATGATTACATTTCTCAATTATTATTATGTCTTGTGTGTGCCTTAAGACATTTGCCAATGTCTTTTTCTTGTACTTTTATATATGCTTAGGGCCCTTGTGCCAACTTTGATTATTTCATTTGTATGTGTATGTGGCATAATTTGAGTGACATGTGCCAATGTCCCTTATTTTCTTGGCCCCTTGGCCACTTTTGTATGCTTCTTTCTTCTTGATTTGTGTGCTTGTTTCTTGATTACTTCTCAACTATTTACAATGCCATAGTACACAACATACATAATATTATTTTCATGGATGCCATGATGGAAATCATGTTCCATCCCTCCTTCAAAAATAAAAACTAACAACTAACCAGACTTCTAGTTCTAGTTCACTATATTGCACATGTTTTACATTATTACACCTATTTAGGCATACCCCTATTGATTTAACAATCTCCACTACAAACCATGTTATATCTTGATATATCTTGTCGATTATCATTTTTATATCATGTATTTTCATATCATAACACTCTATAGGGATATTTATTCTTAGGGAAGTCATTATAGGGTGTTTATTCGTACCCTTAGAAGAGGAGGAAACAAATAGGGGTTTTTGTCATAAAGATCAGAGCCTCTAAGTGATCAAAAATCAGCTTTTAGAACACCCATAACAACAACCAACGTTTAAACTAGGTAGAATAGACTAGATAGATAGTGATAATTATACATTAGTCTTCAGAATCAATATACGACAAGAAATCCAAGTTTGGACTAAATTTTTAGATAGCAAGGTGCCATATTTTGGCACTCTTTTCCAAATAGCAAAAAAACCAAAATTTCCAAATATAGATAGAAAAGTAAGTATAGTTACATTTTTGTCAGCAACATTTTAGTTTAGAATCAATAGTCTTAGTATAATTTCTCTTAGAGAACCTAGATATAGGGGCATCATACATGGCATGATGGTTCTCACTTCTAGTTTTAGACATGGTAGTTGGTATAACTTCTAGATTAGAGTCCATGTTATAGACACCAGTGATTGGGGAAAAAGTGCAAAACACATTTGCTTTCTCTTTCCTACAATTTATGGCATTACATAAGAATTATTGGTTGTTACATGCCTTCTTCCATATATAGGTGTTTGACATCATTCACAAGTGGCTTCCACATAAGCCTATTACCTAGTTTTATATTGGATTTCATAAAATCCTAACCTATAACTTTTTTGAGTGGCTAAGAGTGGCCTAGTTTCCAACACACATTCATCTATCCACACCACATTGTTAGATTATCAAACATTCATGTGCTTCAGAAACCATCTCATATAACACACATTCATACCAATATCTTTTCATAGATTCATTTCATGAGGCAATGATGGATATAAATTATTAGCTAGCCTTTATATTCTTGAGCCACCTCCTCAGAGAAATTAGACACATAGTCTAAACATCTATTAACACATGCATGATCATATAGCTTCACTTAGTGGATGATGATGGAGCCAAAGGTCTAGCCTTTTATTTCTTCAACCACTTTAAGGTAATAAATCACTCAAATCCATTCACAATATTACTTTTTGTATAATATCATTCTTCACATACCTAACATCATCCAACAACACGTAACATCACTCAATAAGACAATAGGTTTTGTATTGGTCTACTATCTGATGAGGTGTATTCATTACTTTCTCTTCCTCTCTCTTTTACCTAGATTTTTTATGTTCTTCTTTTAGATATAGCATATCTAGTAAGATTTGACCTAAGCTTTATTTTATTTTATAGATTTACACTTCACAATATGATCTCTCTATTCACACCCAGCATCACATAGCTTCATGAGCTTCACATTTATAGGTAAGTTTAGGTACACTTTCTAGTTTTCCTTTATCCTAGTATTTCACTTTACTGCATCACTATAATAAAGGGGGGGGCAAAATTAGTCATATAAAATGTTAAAATTGGTAGCTTGAGTGTAGTTTATGACTCCCAACCCATAAGTATTTCTTTCATGCTCTCATGACCCTTCTAGACACCTTTTTTCTTATTCCCAATCATCCTGAGCTTTCTTAACGGTCATTCCACATCAGCCAAATAGCATTTCCCAATGCAATCTTATCCCTTAGGTCCTACACCTATAGGATATAAGTGCCTTGCTTGGAAAATAGTACAAGACCTTAGGGTGTCTTATTTTATCACTCTTATCTAACTACATTTTAAGCTCTAATAGTTATTTCCTTTTGATTCCTATCCTTCATCTTGTTATCCTATCATGAATACATTTGACCCATGACCAATAGATCTCTATAAAATCCCATTCAAAGCTCATTTATAAGGATGTTGGTAAATATTTCAAAGCAATCAAGAATACAAGCAAAACCATTGAAGTAAATTTCCCTATTCTCTGCATATAGCTATCCAATAAAACTAAAATCATATCCAAATCCTCACATCAATCTATAGCCACCTCAATCACACCTAGTTTAGCATTTTTGCATCTGCATTACACTATTTCATAAAGAACATTAAGTGGGAGAACTACATATAGATTGATCCCTCTTCAAAGTATTAATATGTAGGTAGCATGCCCACATAAGGGGTATGGATACATGTTTAGTGCATCTTACACACATTAACCCCACTTTATTTCTCAAATTTTATCAACGCATAATGAATTATAAGGTTTGAAGATTAAATCAGCTCTACAAGGAGTTTTGTAGACTCTTAATAGTCAAAATTTCATAAAAAAATTCACATAGGGACAATGAACAAAACTCAAAAAACATGGGTCTTTTTGAGTAGTTTAGAAAATGGTGGTAGAAGAGGAAAATATCTCCAGACTCCAAGGTGTCCTATTCTAATGCTCATATCCTTTTATAAAATGAAATCTAGATCATGATTTGTGACACTATCCTAGTCTTGCACAGCCAATATAAGACCCTTCAATAGTTTTTTCAATTCATTTTAAGCTAAGTATTATTTTATCCATATTTATTTCTAGTTATAAAAGGGTTAAAAATACAAATAAATTATACAAATCAGTGGTTAAACTATTACAATATTATTTACTGATTTAGTCAACCCAAACCCTTAACTAAATTAGGAATAAGACTCCAATATTTTAAAAATAGTTAAATCAATATTTTAACTAAATCTTGCATTCATGAGCCTAAATAAGTAGTGGATGGATTCCAGTATCTTAATTAGTGCCATCAATGCAATATGAGGTGTAATTTGATTGAGTTGTGTGTATGAAATTGATTGATCTGAGAGATAATTAATTATTGAAATATTTGTCCAAAGTAATGTTTTAATTACATATTATCATTTTATATGTTGATTTTTTTTTATATTTGTTTGATATCATGTTAAAATGGATTTCTCTATGGTACACAATTTATTAGATATCTATAACACATGGGTTCTAATTTTTCACTATGGATTTCTACACCATTATTATCTACCCATCTTTGAAGGGAGGTATATCCCCTTATTGGAAGATATTGTGTAGGATGTACGGTTTGTGGTTGGAGTGGAAAAGCCCTTGGATAATGTTCTCCTTCTTAGCTATAGTATTACACTATAGACCACATTTAAGATTACATATTGATATTTGAGTCATGAAGACTCTTGAGTTATAGGGACTCATGCTCGATGAATATTTGTATAATGTTTTATAATTTGAGATATTATTTATTGACGAAAAATCTAATATTTATTTATTATACTTGTATAATAGTGGCTTTAATGTTTCTTAATCATGGTTAAATTTTTAATAATTTATTAATGGTTTAAATGTAGTATTTATTTTTTACTCTGCATTATTCATTATTATTATATCTATTCATGGTGATCCTTAGCTAAGTGGATTATCTATAAACCTATTGGTTAAATGAATAAATTTATTTAAATATCATAAATTAGATTTTTCATGGTGAAATCTATAAAATGAATATGTGTAATTAGTTTTTAAAAAATTACTATATTCTAGTAAAACCCAGTGAAGTTGTAATATTTTGTTATCATAGCTGAGACTCAAAATATAAGACTTAATGTGTCCAATAGTGGAAAATAATTCTCCTAATAATTATGAATAATATTTGATAAGTAGGAATAACAATGGTACACACTATCTAGGAGGTGAGGGTACTTTGAATACCAAACCCCTTGTTGACCCTAATCAATTTACCACTAAGCAAGATGCAAAGTTGGACCAAATCCTCATGACTATGCAATAGACTAGGAACCAAATTGAGGCTCTATAGTAGGAAGTGCATGACTATCAAGACATGAGTACTTAGGAGAAACCTAAAGAGCATCCTGATGAGTAGGAATATCTTCAAGAATAAAGCCATGCTAAAGTACCATATGATATGAGAGATTAAGTATCTATAGAGTTGACACATGATATTAAAAGGTAAATCCATAAAATTTTTATAGAAATATATTAGGAGATGGAACTAAATTGTGGATGATAGAAATGGAAAACTATTTCAAGATTCAAAATTATTCTAAAGTCATGAAAGCATTCCAGGGAGCTTATCAGCTTACTAGTAAAACAACATGGTGGTAAAAAAAGAATATTGATATGAATCTCAACTCAACCACCACCAATTGGAAATATTTTGGGGCATTATTTAGGTCATGATGTCTTCCATAGTTATAATTTGATAAAAATCTTATGAATTTTTAAAATCTTATATAAGGGTATTTATTGGTGAATGGATAATAGGATCAACTCATAAAGATCCTTAAGTATGTACCTCAATATCAGGTCGATGAGATGTACAAAATTAGGAAATTCATCATGGGATTAGAAATTCAAATTTTTTTTGAACTATATATGCATGGTACAATTACCATGGATCAGGTGTTAGAGAAGGTAATCAAGTAATAACAAAAACTAAAATCTCTTTCTCGAGTTAGAGATAAGTTCAAAATAAGTTTGGAATTTTTAAATAAGATTTCAAAAAATAGATCTAGAAGCAAAGGAGTGGATACTTTAAGAGTGAGTTCAAGAATCAAAATACCATGTTTAATCGTGGTTTAGGGTATATGAAACCTTGTAATGGTTTCAAGGGAAACCAATAGTCTTATAAGAAAGGAAGAATTGGAGGTTGATTCATATGTGGAGGTGACCATTATACTTTAGAATGTCTTCAGGACAAGTCAAATAAAAAAAGGTTCTACTTCTCATTAAGGTGCATTTTAGAAATAGATTCATGCAACTATTGACAATCATCAGACTAAATATCAAGCTTTGCCCATAAAACTATCATGTACTTTGTTTGATTATCCAATTTATATTTTGATTAACATAGGAGCTACATAATGTTTTATTACTCCTATAATTATTAGTAAATTATCTATAAAATCTAGAGTTATGGAAAATGCATGGTTAGTACAGCATGGGAATGAGTCTAAGATCAAAGTTGAAAAGTGTCTAGTTGAAGTGGAGATTAGGTTGCCCAAATTCACTATAGTAGAGAATATTTTTTTTATAAATTTTAGGGTCATATGATGTGATCCTAGGATTTAATTGGATTGCAAAGTGTAAATCCAAGGTTGACGATTATCTGAACAAGTTTGAGTGTCAATATGATTTTAGAAATTAGACACAACTTTATGTTGAGAAAAGGAATTTGAAGCTACAATAGATTTATATAATTTAACTCAAGAAATGTCAAAGGAAGGGATGCCAAAAAATTATCATTAATATAAATGAGATGGAGGAATTTAAGTAATAATCCATTGAAGATTATCCTTTTCTAAGAAACTTTCATGATGTGTTTCTTAAGGAATTACCAAGATTGCCACCCAAGCATGAGTTTCATTTCTCAATGGATATCATACCTAGATCAGAAGCATAGTATAAGGCACCATATATAATAATAAAAACTAAATTGGTTGAGTTAAAGGCACAAATTTAGGAGTTGTTTTTGAAAGGACTAATTCAAAAAAGTTTGTCACCATGGGGTTCACTATTTATCTTAGTCAAGAAAAAGGATGTAACTCTTCACCTGTGTATAGATTACAAGATGTTGAATAAACCAATGATCAATAATAGATATATATTGCCATACATTGATGATTTATTTGATTAAATGTGAGGATCAAAAATATTTTCTAATATTGATCCTATAGCATGGTATCATCAATTGAGGATCTATGAAGAGGATATTTTGAAAACAACATTCATAACTCAATGTGGGCACTACGAGTTCACAGTGTTACCATTTGGGTTGACAAATAATCTAACAACATTTATGAATATTATGAATAGTGTGTTTAGGGATTACCTAGATCATTTTATTTTGGTATTTCTATATGACATCTTCATTTATTACAAGGATAAGGAAGATCACCTACAACATCTAGAACTACTTTTGTAGCATTTGTGAAAGCATAGGTTGTATGTTAAGTTGTCTAAGTGTGCATTTTTATAAAATAAATTACAAAATATGGGACATTATCTCTTTAGATGGTATTTAAATTGGTCCAAAAAATATAAGAGCCATAATGGAGTGTTTGACACCAAATAATTTTCACGAGGTAATAAGTTTCATGTGATTAATGGGTTATTAAAGGAAAGTTAATCCAAATTTTTATAAGATATTTAATCTAATTATCTCTCTTGAATAGAAGAATCATATTTTTATTTGGTCATATAAGGGTGAGGTAGCCTTTTGGGTACATAAAATGAGGCTTACTTCAACACCAATGCTAAGAATTACTGATCTTAATGGTCAATTCTCAATGATCACCAATGTATCTAGGGATGGACTTGGAGGAGTTATTATGTAGGTTGGCTCAGTGATAGCCTATGAGTCTTGGAAATTGAATCCACATAAGGTGAAGTATTCCCCTCATGACCTATAAATTTTATCAATTATGCATGCTTTATAATTTTAGAGGCATTATCTATTAGGGAAACTATTTAAGCTCAAGACTGACAATATGGGACTCAAGTATATCTTCACCTAACTAAACCTAAATTCTTGTTAGATGTGTTGGTTAGATTTTTATTTGATTATGATTTTGATATTATTTATATCAAAGGAAAATAGAATAGAGTGGTTGATTCTTTATGTTGTAGGAGATACATAAAATCCATGGCTAGTATTAAGACTACTTTCTGAGATCAAGTAATCAAATTCTTCTTACTAGATGAATTTTATAATCAAGTTAGGAAAGTATTATCTAATAATGCTTATAATCCTAGGTATAATGGATCAAAGTAGAGACTGATGGTATTTTTTGGTACAATGGTAGGATGTATGTTATTAATAGAGAGAATATGAGGAGCATAGTACTAAAGGAATTTTAAAATTCTCTATATTTAGGACATCCATGGGTAACTAAGCTAATGATTGAGATCACACCACTATTTACCTATAAATGAATTAAGAGAGATGCAATAGATTTCATCTTATTATGTATAATGTTAGCATGTGAATGTTGAACATGTGCATCTATATGGATTGATACATCCACACAATATACCATAATGGAAGTGGTAGGTGATTAGCATATCCTAATTCATACTGGATAACTTGATAGATGATGCACCTATGCTTGCGAATAGATAAATGAAATAAGTATATTGATAGCATGGTCTTCTAGAAAAGATCATTTTGGATCAAGATCTAAGGATGACTTCTAGGTTTGCATTGACTCTAAATTTAGCTCTAGGTATGTAATTGAATTTCAACACTTTCTATCACCCATAAATTATTATATAGACAGAGAGAGTTAAACATGTTTTATAAGATCTAATTTATATGTATTGCATGGGTCAAAAATATAAGTGGGATGAGTACCTTACATTGGTTGAGTTTTCTTAAAAAATTCATATCAATCAGGATTGAAGATGGCTATGTTTGAGGCATTGTATAGAAGGAGGTGTAAAACGTAAATCAGTTGGGATTGGATAGACTTTGGACATGAGATGTTTTAATAAATGGAAGAGAAATCTAGGAAAATTAGATAGAGGTTTGCCAAGGTCAATGCTAGATAAGAAATTTATATTGATTTGAAGAAAACAACTATGAAGTTATATGTATGTGATAAAGTGTTTCTATGGGTTAAGCCTTAAAAAATCTTGATTAAATTTGATAATTAATAAAAACATTCACCAATATATTGTGGGACCATATGAGGTTTAGGAAGTGGTCAATCCTATAGTGTATAACATTACATGGCCATGATCTGTATATCTTTTACATAATGGCTTCCATGTGTCTTATCTTAAAAAGTATTTTGTCAATCCTTCACATGTGTTGGATTGGAATGTTTTATAGGTTCTAGATCCTAGGGTGATCATGGTAGAACTAATCAAAATAATTGACACTCATAAACTAAGTTTGTGTAATAAATAAGTGTCATAGTGCAAGGTCTAGTATGACCAATATTTTGAAGATAGTATGACTTAGAAGTACTATGACGAGTTTTATAGGTTGTTTCCTCATTTATTTTCCTAATTTACTAATATATATTATTTATTTTTTTGCTAAATAATGTTTTAAGTTCAGAAATTGTGTTTGAAATAATTTCATCAAGACGATGACCAGCTTTAGGGTAAGGATGTCACATCTTGATTTCTCTCAAAGTTGAATAACCTCTTTAATCTATGTATTATCATGGTTTTTATTTGATTAACTAATGTTTGATTAAGTTTTATGTCATATTCTAATTATGGGACAATTATATATTACTTAATTTATATGATTGGTTTGCTATGAGTTAGCAGTACTTTTACATTATGTACATTATGATCATGTTTATTTATTATACGATATTATTTTATGGATATAATTATGTTTTTAGGATAATACCTTTATTACTGTGAGGTGGATGCATGATAGATCCATCCCTCAAACTGTGATGGAGGGAGATCATCATTGGAGAGGGTGGTTTAGGTGGAGATGTTGGGGGATGATAGAGAGTGAAACCAAAAACTCATCCACAAACAACAAAAGTATTTCATATTATATGATAAACTATTTGATTTAGATAGTTGTGGTATGTTTCCTTTTTTGTATGAATGATTATTGTGATCTATTATGTTCTCAGATCATTTTATGTGATTACATGATTTGACTAATCTAGTTTTCATGATGTTATTAGTTATATGTTTTAATAAATCTATACCTAACTAGTTTAACTTGAATTACTATGATATTATATATATTTAAATATTGGTTTATCAATGCTTGTTTGGATTCCTTTTTATAAATAATCAATAGTTTCCACTACTTAATTAAGTCAATTTGTTAGTGATTATTTAAATTTAAAAGATTATTATTATCATTTTAATAGTAATGTAAAATTATAAATGAATTAATAAATTATAAGTTTTTTGTTACGTATTAATGAATGAATTTGGCATGGTAAAAAAATACTTATGTTTTAAACTTATAGTTCTTGGAAATAAACATAATGTAATGCAAAGTGTTATAGAGTAATATCATTATTAAAATAGTTGTATAAATGCCATTGTGTTTTTGAATTGTTTTCTAAAGGATATGGATTATTATTTAAACCTAGAGAGTTAACTAATAGTTTAAAGTTAAATGCAAAGTATTTGAGTTGGATGACTTGGTAATAATTATTAATGGTCTTTGAAATTCATATTTTTTTACCTATGTTTTATAGTCATTATTTTTATTAGTCAATAGTCAACTGTGTAAGGAAAGATAGTGATTATTGACTTGTTGATGGTCAGCCTTACATGGAATAATATATTGGGGATTATGACTTGTCATTATTCAG
>JARHVA010006049.1:412500-447500 GCA_037957365.1 Torreya grandis | reverse complement strand
AAAGTGGATGTCTTCTTAGAATATATCATATATAATAAAGTATGTGTTTTGTATTGAAAATGAATTTAAGATTTATAACAATATACATATACATGGTACAAAATACATGGATTTTGACTATGTTATAAATCTAATTATGATTATACCATGTGTGTGTGTGTGTGTGTGTGTGTGTAAATAAGCTCATAGTTGTTTTATGTTTGAAAATGTTATAATCATAACAATGTGAATATTGATACTTGTATATATTTTAATGTTTGTATAAAAACATTAAATTAATGTAATTGTGAGTTTTAAATACATATCATATTCAAATGCTTTTGGACTAGATTTTGTTATATGTGGAATATGAACAATTAAATAATCATATGTTATAATGTTATTTTAGGGATGGAATAAAATTATAAGTTGCTTTGTGAATAAATTAACTAGTAGTATAGATAAATCATTACCAAGATGATATGTTTATCAAGGATTATTTTTTATTCTATTTATTATTCTATAATAAACTAGATGATATTAGATTATGTACATTACATTTGATAGGCTAAATATGTGTATTTTATATTTATGTACTTAGAATATTTATATCATCTGAAGGGAGATATTTTAAATGAATTTATTGGTTCTATATTATTATATATATAATTCAATCTCACATTCATGACTTTAAATAACCAATGGGTGGATTATGTTGGCTTCATTAGCACTATTAATGAAAGATGATGTTTAATCCAATTGAGTGGTGTGTATGAAATTGATTGATCCTAGATAATATTAATTAATTAAATATTTGGCCAAAGTATTGCTTTAAATAAGCATTTTCCTAACATATGTTGATATAATTTCCATATTTGTGCAATATCATATTAGAATAAATTTATTTATGATATACATTATGTATTAAATAGGTACAACACATGGGTTCAAGTTTATCACTCTAGATTACAACACCATCATTATCTACCCATCCATGAAGGGAGGACCATCCCCTTTTTGGGAGATAGTGTCAAGGATATATGGTATGTGGTCAGTGTGGAAAAGTTCTCGAATTATGCTCTCACTCCTAGTTGGAACACTACACTAGAGAATACACTTGATATTATAGATTGATACTTGAGTCATGGAGATTCATGCTCTGTGGAGATTTGTATCATGATTTATTATTTGAGATATTATTTATTGGTTAAAAATATAATATTTATTCATTAGACTTTTACAATAGTGGATATAATGTTATATGAATCATGCTTAAATTTTTACTATTTCATTAATGATTTATATGTAGTATTATTTATTTATTCATTATTGTTCCTGATTGTTATATCTTTTTATGGTGATCCTTAGCTAAGTGGATTAGTTATAAATCTATTAGTTAAATAAATGAATATAGTTAGTTAAAGATCACTAAATAGATTTTTCATGGTGAAATTTATAAAAAGAATATGTGTAATTAATTAAAAAAAATACTATATTCTTATAAAAGTCAGTGGGGTTGTTACATTATGGTATTAGAGTTGAGACTCCAAATATAAGACTTCATGTGTCTGCTAATGTAAAATTATTATCCTAGTAAGTTGGAAAAATAATGGTGCATGATATACTAGGAGGTGAGGGTACTTCAAATACCAAACCCACTATTGACCCTAATCAGTTTACTGCTAAGCAAGCTGCAAAGTTAGACCAAATCCTCATGAACATGAAAGAGAGTAGGGATCGAATCATGGTCCTTGAATAAGAACTACATGGCCATAAAGAGGAAACTACTTAGGATGAACTTGAAGAGAATCTTGATGATTAAGAACATATTTAAGAGTAGAAACATGACAAAGTATTGTAGGATGTGAGAGATCAAGTAATTGTAGAGTTGACACATGACATAAAAAATGTAAATCCACCAAATTTTAGTGGAATTGTATTAGGATATGGATCTTAAACATGGCTAATAGAAATGGAGAAATATTTTGAGATTCATAATTATTCTAATGTCAAAAAATTAGTTTGGGGATCTTATCAGCCTGCTAGTGAAGCAATAACTCGATGGGAAAAAAAGAATCTCAAGATGAACCTTGAATCAATTACCACCATTTGGGAATAGTTTGTGACACTATTTTTTTCATGTGGCATCCACAATTTTACTTTAATAAAAATCTTACAAATTTTCAAATTCTTAATCAAGGGGATCTATCAATGAATGAATACACAGAGTAACTCACCAATCTCATTACGTATGTTCCTTAGTATCAAGTGGATGAGAGGTTCATAATTTGGAAATTCATCATGAGATTAAAACCGCAAATTGGTTATGAAGTAGATGTGCATGGTACATCTACCATCGATCACGTGTTTGATAAGGCAATCAAGCAGGAACATAAATTGTAATATCTTTCCTAAGTCAAAGATAAGTTTAAAAATAAGTTTGGAAGTTCCAAACTAGCTTTCAAAAAGAAGTAGAAGTAGAGGAGTGTATACTCCAAGAGTGAGTTCAAGAATCAGAATCTGAAGTTTAATAGTGGTTCAAGGAACAATAAACATGGTAATGGTTTTAAGGGTAGTTTCAAGGCAAAATAATAATATAACAAGAAAGGACCAGTTGGAGGTTGTTCCATTGGAGGTGACCATTTTTATTGAGAACATCCTCAAGACAAGTCAAAGAATAAGGGTTATAATTCCTAACAAGGTACATTCCAAAAATAGATTCATTTAGTTTTTGACAATTGTCAGGCTAATTATCAAGCTTCACCCATAAAACTATTAAGTATTTTGTTTAATTATTGAGTTTCAATTTATATAGACACAAGAGGTATAAAATGTTTCATTTCTCCTAGAATACTCAGTAAATTGTCTATAAAACTTGGAGTTATGGAAAATGCACAGTCGGTATAGTATGGGATTGAGTCTAAGGTCAAAGTTGATAAGTGTTCTGTCAAAGATAAGATTAGGTTACCTAAATTCACTATAATAGTGGATATTTTTGTAGCACCATTGGGGTCATATGATGTGATACTAGGAGTCAATTGGATTATGAAACATAAATCCAAGTTTGACTATTATCTGAGGAAGGTTGACTATTAAAATGATTTTGGAAATCAGACACAACTTTAGTGTGAGAAATGAGAGTTAAAGATGAGGTATATTTTTGTAATTCAACTCAAGAGAACTCAAAGGAAGGGATTCTAGACATTTTTCATTTACATAAATGATATGGAGGAATCTAAGGAACCATCTATCAAATATTAGCCTTTTTTAAGAAACTTATATGACATGATTACACAAGAATTATAAAGACTTCCACCCAACCATGATTACGATTTCTCTATTGATAAAATACCCAGATCATAACCATAGTTTGAGGCACCATAGAGAATGACACCTTTTGATAAATTTTGTCATTGATGTCAAGGTTTGTGCCATTGATGTCAAGGTGAGTCTAGTGAAAGATGCATGGTGAGTGGTCTTTGAGGTATGAGCTTATGTGTTTGATGTGCCATCTGACATGAGAGAATTTGAAGTTAACTTAATCTCTCTTTTGTTGGATGATGTTAATGTTTAGATCTTCTTGAAGTTGTCAGTGTTGTTATAAATCGGTATGATAGTCAAGTGAAAATTGAAGCATGGTTATGAGGCTGTAGGTCTGCATAATGACATGAGAGAATGTTGATAAAAAATAGACTATTATAGTGGTGTGTGTAATATACCTAGAGGGGTAAATAGTAGTATAATAATATAACAACTAATAAAATAGTGAATTGTGGTTTAGTACCACATGAATTAGATTGAAGAGTTAGATAAATTAGAATAGTATAAATAAGAGGGTCATTATAGATCATAAAAAGAGAAGAATTATAATTCATCTTGATCAAATGAGGTATTTCCCTCAAAGTGGTAAGTTATTCAGAGTGATTCCTTCTATAAAAGGAATATAATATAATATATTCAATATTTTGATATATGAGAGCTATAGTTTATTATCATCTGGTATTACAATATTTTCCAAGGCTATTTTTGTGATCTTTATTGCAAAATTTTTTGGAGAGGTATATTTGAGAACTTCATTTCATCTTTGAGGTTTTCAATAATTCATATTTAAACCCTTTTCTCTCATCTTAATTTCAATTTGAAGCAGAAATTTATCAATTAAAAGTGTAGAATTTTATTTTTATAAAAACAAAACCCAACTAGTTTTTTTTAAAATACTCTCATATGGTAATGAATCATTTCAAACCATTTTTGGGTTTAGTGTAACTATATGTTATATTTCTATAAAAATTTATTGTTTTGATTTTAGTTTATTATTTTAAAATTTATCATAGTTTTTGTGACTAACTCTTTTGTAAAGTAAAAAAACTAAAAATGACTTTTCTTCTACATATTGCTCTCACACAGTACCAAATCACATTAAGAAATTAGGTTTTGTGTGTCTTTATCTCATGTTTCTCAAACATTTTCAAGTTTTAAATTTTATTGAGTATTGCAGAAGTTATGATATTTTTAGTGACTACATCTATTGAATTTTTTTTAAAGGTCACTAGAAGTCTTTATGTAAAAATGTATTTCCAATTGAATCCAACATCCAATTCAAAAAAATTTAAAAATAAAAAATAAAAAATAAAAATAAAATAAATCAAAAATAAAAATAAATAAATAAAACTGATTGTGTTGAAAAGGATGCAATTTTGGTTGAAGCTGACATCTTTTCTTATCAATATTTTTAATCTCTAGTTTTCATGGGGACTCCTATTTTATTTGAATGTAATTTTATTTTGGCCTTGACTCAACTTCATCAAATAGGGATCATACGAGAATATCAAGAAGCATTTGAAGCACTCACCAACCAGACTATAGCCTTCTCTGATGCCTTCTTCCCATGTTGCTTCATCAATGGTCTTAGTGATACAATTTGACATGAGGTTGAAATGTTTAGTCCTCAGATAATGATGGAAGTTGTGGGTTTATCCAAGCTTGCTAAAGACCACATCAATTGGCAACATCTCCAAATAAAACCCCTTCAGATGGTAAAAACACTAGAACAAGCATCCAAAGAGCCTAAGTAGGTAATTGACAAGTCCATTCCAAAAATCACCATACTTGATCAAGCCTTCAATGATCCCAAGATGACAATCATAGCTCCCAAAAAGGGAATCTAGTCTTGAAATCCCTTAGAGAAAAATGCTAAGGATGGCATGTATCCTTAATTCATTCATCAAGATAACTTTTTTGATTACCCGTGCTCTCACTTTGAGGATATGATCATCATAGTAAAACTTGCAGTTTAACCTTTAGTTATAATTATCATGTTCACCTTATTGATGTACCTATTCTTATCCAAGCACAAGAAAAAAACCGAAGTAGAAAAGGACACATGGATGTGTCTCTATTTGGTCCTACACAAATCTTGATCTACATAAGAGTTGTTAATATTTAAATAATATTCACCATGATGTTGATGAATAACCTCAAATATCCCAATTTTTCATGTACATATTTTTGATGTGTAATTCTTTACATGTTTTGAGGGTGAAACATTTTTAAGGGGGATGAAATGTAATATACATAAGGAGGGGTATAATAGTAAAATAATTAATAAAATAGTGAATAGTGGTTTAGTACCACATGAATTAGAATGAAGAGTTAGATATATTAGTATAGTATAAATAAAAGGGCATATGCCATTGTAGATCATTTAAAAAGAAGAATTATAATTGAGCTTACTCAAAAGAAGTACCCCCCTCGAAGTGGTGAGTGACTCAGAGTGATTCCTTTCATAAAAAGAATATAATATAATATATTCAATATTGTTATATGTGATAGATATAGATTATTATCAGTGTGAGATTTATATTGTAAGATTGTTATTATTTTATATCATTGAGTTAAGCATGTTTGAGTATTAGTTCCTAAGCACAAGGTGTTTTGAGAAGCCTAGTCTAGACCTTGTGAGAAGGTGCACATAGTGAATTTTGGTTAAGTAAGTGAGCATAAGATTGTGAGACATTGTTTGGTAATGTGTTATTATGTAAGTAAATTATATATACTTTTATAAGTGTTTCAATGTTAGTTTTCAAGTTTCAAGTGCTTGAAAAGCCTAGTCATAACACTAGTCATGGCATGTAAAGTCATAGGAGAGGGTTTGAGCATGTTGGCTTGGTGATATGGATGCATAGAGGTTGTATGATGTTTATTTATCATGTAGGTGAGTTATTGGAGCACTCATTAGAGTCTCAAGTTGAGCTTACAGGGATAGGACTTTCAGATCAAGTTTGCACCTAGACCAGTCTTAGAATTTGCCTAGCCTAATGGGGCATGAAGATAATTTTTCAAAAATAAATCATATTTGAGAACTAATAGAGGTAATATATGTTTTTTAAATCATGTTAAAAAAATTTTAAGTCATGGTTTACAATAAAATGCATGGGAACTGGTTTTGAGGTCTATCGAGTACATTGAATAAAGGCATACAAAACTGAGAAGGATTTTTAGGTGTTTATTGGTATGTGTAACCTCTAAATGGAAAATTAATATATTAATAAGATATGGTTAAGGGTCATATATAGTAAATAAATTTTTGGATTTAAGGGGCAATCCTTTATGAATAATTGTTAACACTAAAACATGTGTTAATCCTCTCTAAAACCCTAAAAAGGGCCGAATGTGAAATATCTTATTAAAAATAGTATATAATGGTCTCAAATGACTATAAAAACTATTAAATAATGTATTAAACTATTACATGTACCTTGAAGTGGTGATGATTATTTAGATGAGAAAGAAAATGTGTAGATACATGCTTCTTTATGAAGAATTTATTATATTAGTTAAAAGTTCCATTGGTCATCCAAGTTAGACAGAGACTCATGTTTCATTTCTATGAATGTCTATAGACAATTTAAATCTCTCAATTTTGGAAAACCAAGAATTCAAGTTATCTAGTCACTAACAGGCCTAACAGTAGAAATAGTGAAAAACCTAAGCAATAGTGAGAAGATGATTAAGAATGTGTTATCATTATTGAGTGATGAAACCCACTGCATTGAGATGATTTTTTTTGCTTTTATATCCTGTTAATGATTTTTATAAATATTATAAGTTATATATAGTGGTGAAAATGATGAATCTAAAATGGCTTATCTAATTTAGTGAAGTCTATGTGTGATGAGGTCAACAAATTGGTCTATAAGACTAATACCTGTCACTATACCATATGATGATTATACTATAATATGGTATAAATATGTAATAACATCATATAATTAAATAATAATTATTTTTATGTGGTCATACAAGTGTTCAATGTCATTGTCACCATGATTGTGTTTTAAGGTAAACTGACAATTCCAAGTAAGCAAAGTTATAGTGATGAGTTTGAGGCTTTGTGCCTTGAATTAAGTATATAATGTAAATGGTGTTATTTTTTGGGAATTTTATGTCCTAAAAATTATTTTTATAATTTTGTATAGTTATTTAAATTATTTTAAATGTTCAAGCCAAAATGGCTTGTTTGGTTCATGAAAGGTTGTGTGAGATAAGGTCAAAAGACTGGTCTTCAAGACCAATATTTAACATTAGACCTTGTAATTTTTGTATTTGAATTGGTATATATATGTAAAAGGATATTTTTAAAAGTATAACTGGTCATGTTAAGTTCTATTTTAGGTGTTTAAGATCAAGTTATTCATGGTTGGATTTTGGAATGTTTTGGCAGTTTTGAATGGGCTATTTACAAAGAAGTATTTGAGTCCTTTTGCCCTATGTTTTCAAGTCTAAATCACATGGTTATGTTATTAAGGTCATGGATTTTATTTTTATTTTATTTTTTTTCATGGTTATTTGAATAAATTTTATACATGCTTTAATTTTGTTTAGCAAACTTTTTATAGGATTAGAGGCCTAATGGTGAATATTGTTACAAGATGTGCTTCAAGTGGTGTTTGGAGCTAAAAAGTGTCATAGACATAAGACAAGACTATTTAGAGTATATTTGAGTGTTATAATATATCTTTCTTAGATTTTTGGATTTTGAATGTGTTCCAAGAGAAGTAAAGAGTAATGTGTCATAAAGTAAACCTAATGCGATTAGGTCTCCATGAGAACTAAAAGTGAAATGAGGTCTAATAGAGTTATGACAGACCCAAAGGGACTCAATATTAATTTAAATCATGTTTTTGAGATGTATTAATACATATTACATGGCTGACCTAAGAGGTTAAGGGTGTGTGGCTGACTAAGTGGCATATGAAGAAGGAATGGTATATATACAAGGTAGTTCTAGCCCTATTTAAGTATGAATGAGGGTATGTGAATGATATATCACATTGGTAAGAATAATGATGTATTTTATACCATATGAAGAGTGTATATAAACTATAATGAATATTTTACATAGGTTTTGCATATAGAAATCAAGTTCATATGACCTAATCAAGTCAAGAAGAGGGCTAGTTGAGCAAAGAAGCTTAAAAGATAATTTGAGAGGGATAAAAGAGAGAGAAGAGATAAAGAAGGTGATACAAAAATTTAGGTGGTTGAGCTGGTATTGAGTCATCTATGGGGTTAATTTCTCCTTGAAATTTTGTACTTGTTAAAGCCTAGTTGAATTGGTGTTTATCGAGTTAGGGTTGGTTATCCATATGGAGTTATGCTTCATTAAATTGTTATATTTTGACTTATAAGATTATAGTAAATTTTTATGTATTAATGGATTTTATTTCCCTTGAGTTTTTCCTACATATATTATGTGTTATCTTTTGTAATCTTGTTTCATGTTTATGTATTTTATTAATTATGCATTACTTGATATATATATATATATATATATATATATATATATATATATATATATATATATAGATGTGATGGTTCATGTATGTTAATGAGAAATTGAAATAATTTTTTTAAGACACTAATTCACCCCCCACTTTATGATTGTGCTTCCAATAGTTTATATTATATTAGGTCCTTTGAATTAGGCATAACATCCTTGAGGAGATCCTAGAAGAAATAACGGCTAGTCAACAAGCACAAGGTGGTTTTTCTAATATTAAGGCTTCATTATTCAATTTGACTAATTATTATTTTTTTAGAATCATAAGGAGTACATATAAAATTTCAATGGGCCATGACATATGGAAATTAGTTTTGGATGGATACACTACACCTATTACACCACCAACTAATGCAATAAGTAAGAAGGAAAGTGAG
This sequence comes from Torreya grandis, assembly GCA_037957365.1. Taxonomy (NCBI): domain Eukaryota; kingdom Viridiplantae; phylum Streptophyta; class Pinopsida; order Cupressales; family Taxaceae; genus Torreya; species Torreya grandis. Next base: position 438,302 of record JARHVA010006049.1, on the reverse strand, counting down.
ATCAATTCTAAGGCAATGAATGCCATTATATGTGACCTATCATAGGTAGAGTTTTTTAGGGTGATGAACTATGATTTATCCAAGGTGATATGGGAAAAATTAAATACTATCTATGAAATAAATACCAAGGTGAATATTGCCAAATTGCAGACCCACCAGAGATAGTTTGAAATTCTAAATATGAATGAAGATGAAACCATTACATCTTACTTTTTTATGGTTGATGAAATCATCAATGTCATTAGAGGATTAGGATAAGTGAAATATTATATAATTTTCAAAATTTATTGGGATCAATAACTCCTAAGTTTGATTCTAAGGTGTCTGTAATAAAAGAGATGCAAGATTTGGACAAGCTAGAAATGGATGGGATTCATAGCATCTTGACTACCTATGCGATGAAAATAAATGAAGGAAGACCTCCCAAGAAGGAAGATGCTTTCAAAGTTGAGAATAAGTCAAAATATAATAACGTTAAGGATGAGGTAGGCTCAGATGTTGATGATGATGAAATAATAACCAAGCTTTCTAGGAAGTTGAGGTTTAGATTTGGTAATTACAAGGCTAAGTTGCCTTTTAAATATCTAAATTATGGTAGTATTGGTCACTTTGCATCTATATGTCCTAACAAGGATAAGATTGATCATGATGAATAACATGATAAACATCATAGAGATCATAAGAATGTTTATAAGCTGAAAAAACCAAGAAAGATTTCAAGAAGTATGAAGGTAGGAAATGGTCATTCAATAACAAGAGAAGTTTTGATACCAAAGAAGATAATAACTCATCTAATGTAAGTGACACAAGCAGATCTGATAGTAATGAACATGAACATGAAAATAATGAAACCTTATTCATGATTATAGAAATAGAAAATGAGGGTTTCTCGAAAGGGAAAGGCCTTAGGGATGATGAAAATATGATGAAGAAGAGGCTAAAGTGAAATTTAAGGAAGAATTGGTGAGTTATTTATAGGATTTAAAGTTTCAAATAAGAAATAATCATCAATTTAAGTCATTAGTTTAGGACTATGAAGATCAGATTGCTTTATTTAAGGAAAGACTAAGTAACACATGAAAAGAGTATGATGAGATCATGAATCAAATTAAAGTATAGATGATGATAGTCACTTCTAGATTAAAATCTAAATAGGAAGGATGCACTAGGTATGGAACTAAAAGAAAATCCTTAAAATCTGAGTTGGATCAATAATCTAACAAGTTGAAGACCTCTATGAAGTTTGAAAATAGTACTAATGCTCTAGTTAACATCTTGAGTAGTTATAAGTCTACAAGTGATAAGGCAAGTCTTGTCTCCAAAGAAGACCAAAAGGAGGAATCTCAAGTCAAGGAGAAGGATAATGAAGATAAGAAGGTCAATATGAAAATACTAATCAGATAGTCTAATGATATGAGGTACACTAATTAATTTAATGGTTATTGTTTTGCATGAAATCAGTTTGGTTATAAAGTAAAAGAGTGTATAAGACACTCTAAAAATGAATATGCCTGGTATTATGAAAGGAATCATTAGTCAAAAGGTATATCTAAAGTTGTTTCCTATAGTTGTTATAATGTGGGACACATTGTAACATTTTATCCTAATAGAGTTTGAAGGACATCAAGTGAAAATAAGAGGTTTAAATCCCTTAGAGTGTAAGAAAGAAGTAAAATGAATGTCTGGAAACCAAAGATAGTAAAGGTGAGTAATGATACATCTAAAATCCCATGTAGAATATTTACCATGTTAAAACACACTTTAGATGAGAAATCAAGTTAGGAAGGTTCATTATCAGCTCAGATTGTTGATCATATGGATGATGAAGAGGTTAAGTAAAAGATACTAATCAAGCCTAAAATTATCCTAAAGGATATTTAGTCTTTTAGGATCATGGAGATATGGGAATCTATTGAGTTTTGTTGTTTTAGTGTCTTATGGAAAGGGATGACTCCATTAGGCTTCATGGAAACACTTTTCAGTTAGCAGATGCATGATGGATGTTTAGTTTGATGGGGAGTTATTTAGATTTTTTATAAGCTCCAAATGTAGTTGTTGACAGGCATAAAGTAGTTTTTAAGAATAGTTTCCAAAGAGGGATAATGAGTGTTTCTATAAGTTGTAAAATGTATGACCCTTTGTCATTAATTTCAAAAGGGGAGAAAGTTCAAGAAGGAATATTGACTAGATTGGGGGAGATGAGAGTGATAAGATTTAAGAATGTTTTACCATAAATGATAAAAGGGTTTATTTTTAATAATATTTATTAATTATGTCAAGGTTTATGCCATTGATTTCAAGGTACATCTGGTGAAAGATGCATTCTAACTGGTCTTTGAGTTATGAGATTGTGTACTTGATTTTCCATGTGATAAGAGATAATTTGAATGAAACTTAATGTCTCTTATTTTGAGAAATAATTTAAATTAAACATAATGTCTCTTGTATTGGTTGATGTCAATTATGATGTCAAGGTCCAGGTCTACTTGAAGTTGTCAGTGTTGTTACAAAGAGGTATGATGGTCAAGTGAAGCATTAAAGCAAGGTTATGAAGCACTAGGTCTGCATGAGGACATGAGATAATGTTGATTAAAAAGATAATATTCTAGTGGTGTGAGATTTTTGGTTTCATATTTTTATTATTTGATATTATTAAGGTAAGGATGTTTGAGTAGTATTTCTTGAGTACAAGGTGTCTTGAGAAGCCTAGTCTAGACCCTATGAGAAGGTGTGCATAATAAAGTTTCATGAAGTAGGTGAGCACAAGATATTGAGATTTTTATTTACATTGTGTTATCATGTAATCAAAATATAGACACTTTAATAAGTTTTTCAATTTCAATTGTCAAGTTTCAAGTGCTTGAGAAGCTTAGTCATAACACTAGTCATGGCATGTATAGTTCTAGTGAGAAAGTTTGAACATGGTGGATTGGTGATATGGATGCATAGAGGCATGATATGTTTTATTATGTTTATTGAACATGTATATGTGTCATTTGATCATTAATTATATTCATATGGTGAACTTACAGGGGTAGGAACTTCATATCAAGTTTGAACCTAAACCACTCCTAGACCCTGTCTAGCCTAATAAGGCATGAAGATCATTTTTCAAAACAATTTTACATATTTTAGAATATAAATATTTATGATATGTTATTTCAAGAATTTTCACAATTTTCTATGTCATGGTTTTTAATAAAAGGCATGAAAAGTAGTTTTGAGGTCTCTTGAGCACAATAATGAAGGCATGCAAACCTGAGTAGGACTTTTAGGTATTCATTGGTATATTTAACCTCTACAGGGGAACATGAGATATTAATAACATATGGGTAAGGGTACTAGATAATAAATATAGGAATTTATTTTGTATTTAAGGGGTAATCCTTTATGAACTATTGTTAACACCAAAACCTATGTTAAACCTATCTAAAACCCTAACAGGGACCCAATGTGAAATATATTGTTAAAAATAGCCTATAATGGTCTAAAATTACTATAAAAACTATTTTATCATGTATTAAAATCTTCCAAGTACCTTTAGGTTGTGGTGGTTATTCAGATGAGACAGAAAATGTATAGATACAAGCTTGTTTGTGAAGAATTTCATATAGCAATCAAAAGTTCCATTGGTAAAAAAAAGAAAATGAATGGAGGATGAATATTTAGACTCATGTTTAATGTAAATTAAGTTTTATATTTAATTTAAATCCCTCAATTATGGTAATATTTCATCTAAGTTAGCTAGTCGCTAATATGCCTAATAGTGGAAATAGTGAAAAACCCAACACACAATGAGAATATGATTAATAATGTGTTATCATGATTGAGTGATGAAAACAAGAACATTTAAATCTATTTTTGTACTATTATTCCCTACTAATTCTTGGTATAAATCTTTAAATTTAGATATAGTGGTGAAAATGATTAATCCAAAATAGCTTGTCTATCTTAGTGAAGTTTGTGTGTGGTGAGGTCAGCAAATTGGTCTATAAAACCAATAGTTTCCACTAGACCATATGATAATTATAATTTAATATGTATATATATCTAATAGGATCCTATAATTTCATAATAATTCTTTTTAAGTGGCCATATAAGTGTTAAATGTCATTATCAATATGATTGTGCTTTAAAGTAAATTGGTAGTTATAGGTAAGTTATAGTGATGAGTTTGAGGATATATTCCATAATATGAAGTATATAATTCACATGGTGTTATTTTATGGTAATTTTATTTCCTATAAATTATTTTTATAATGTTTTATATATAGTGAAAGTATTTGAAAGGTTCAAGTGAAAATGGCTTGTCTAGTTCATGCAATATTGTGTGAGATAAGGTCGGAAGATTGGTCTACAAGACCAATATTCAAAATTAGAAATTTTAATTATTTTATTTGAATTGGAATAGAGATTTAAAATAATATTTTTAATTATAAATATTCAAGGAATTTTTTTTAGGTGTTGAAGATCAAGTTGTTTAGGACTAGATTTTGGAGTGTTCGGGCAGTTCTAAATGGGTTATTTATAGAGAAGTGTTTGAGTCCTTTTTCCCTAAGTTGTGAAGTATAAATAACATGGTGGTGTTTTCAAGGTCAATTATTTTCTTTTCATGTGATTTATTGTGATGTTTAGATGACTAAATTTTATACATGCTTCATTTTTGTTTGGCAGACTTTCTGTAGGTTCAGAAGATAAATTGTGAACAATGTTACAAGGTGTGCTTAAAGTAGTAGTTGGAGATAAATACTATCATGTAAATATGATATGATTATGTTGGTTATATTTTATTGGTATATTATATGTTCCTATCATGTTTGGAGTTTGAATGTGTTCCAATAAATGCAAAGAGTAGCATGTCCTAAATTAGACCTTAAGGGATTAGGTCTCCATGAGACTTGAAATTGAAATGAGGTTTAATAGAGTTATGATAGGCCTAAAAGGAATAAATATTAATTTGAATCATTTTTATTATATGTCATAATACCTATTCCATGGATAACCTAATAGTTTAAGTGTGTTTGGCTGACTAAGTGTCATATAAACAAGGAACAATATACATACAAGATAGTTTTATGCCTTTTTAAGTATGAATGATAGCATTAAAATGAGATAGCACATTGGTAAGTATAAGGAGGTATTTATACCATATTAATAGTGTATATAAACTTTTATGAAGATTTTATATATTTTTTATGTATTAAAATCAAGGTCATATGACCTAATCAAGTCAAGAAGAGGGTTAGTTAAGATAAGAAGCTTAGAAGACAATTTGAAAGGGATAAAAGAGAGATAAGAGATTAAGAAAGTGATCATCATCCATTGTATCAAAAACAATGTTTTCTAAAGGTTATCAAAAGTTTTAGGTGGATGAGCTGGTATTGAGTCATTTAGTGGTTCAATGCCTCTTTGTAAGTTGGTGCTTACTAAAGCCTAGTTGAGTTGGTGCTTAGATAGTTGGGGTTGGTACTCCATGTAGAGTTTTTGCTTCACTAAATTATTATATTTTGAATTATATGACTATAATCCATTTATAGTTATTAGTTTGTTTTATTCCTTTTGAGGGTTTCCCACATATATGATGTGATGTCTTATGTAATCTTATTTCATACTTATATATATGATTGCTTATGCATTACTTAATATATATGTTGATGTGATGGTTCATGTATGATAAGGAGGAATTAAAAGATTTTTTTTAAGACACTGATTCACCCCCTCCTCTTAGTGATTGTGATTCTAACAAAAACCACTAAATTGGTTGAGTTAAAGGAATAATTATAGGAGTTCTAATCGAAATGTTTGATTAAACCAAGTGTGTTACCATGGGGTACACCAATTATCTTAATAAAAAATAAGGATAGTACTCTTCACTTGTGTATACATTACAAAATGTTCAATAAATAAATTATTAAGAAAATATATCCATTTTAAATAATTGATGATCTCTTTGATAAAATGCAAGGAATAACAATCTTTTATAATATTTTTCATACATTAGGGTATCATCATTTGACGATCCATCAAGAGGATATTATGAAAACAATACTCAATACTTGATATGGGCACTACTAGTTCACAATATTACCATTTAGATTAACAAATACTCTAGTATCATTTATGAATCTTATGAATAGTGTGTTTAGAGACTACCTGGATCATTTTGTTTTGGTCTTTCTATATGAAATCCTCACTTTTTCAAAGGATGAGGAAGGGCACTTGAAACATATAGAACTATTTTTTTAACATTTATGGAAGCACAAGTTGTATGGTAAGTTGTCTAAATGTGTATTTTTATAGAATAAAGTGAAATATATCTGAAATATTATCTCTATGGATGGAATTTCAATGGATACAATAAATATAAGAGCCATAATGGAGTGGCCACCACCAAAGAATGTGTATGAGGTAAAAGGTTTCATGGGAATAGTAATTTATTATATTAAATTCATTCCAAATTTATCTAATATAGTTAATCCAATTACCTCTCTTCAATGGAAGAATTGGAGTTTCATTTAGTCAAATAAGTGTTAGGTAGCCTTTTAGGAACTAAAAAGGAGGATAACTTTAGCACTAGTTCTAATATTTCCTTATGCTAATGTTTAATTCTCAGTGATCACTGATGCATCTAGGGATGGACTTGGAGGAGTTCTTATGTAGGATGGATCATTGGTAGCCTATGGGTCTAAAAAACTAAATAATCAAGAGGTAAATTATGCCCCTCATGACCTACAACTTACAAAAAATGTGCATTCTTTGCAATTTTGGAGGAATTATCTATTGATAAAATCATTTGATCTCAATACCAATAGCTAGGGACTCAAGTACATCTTCACCCAATTAAACCTAAATGCTCATCAAAGATGATGGTTAGATTTTTTATTTGATTATGATTATGATATCTACTATATCAAAGGCAAGAGGAATAAATTAGATGATACTCTAAGCTATAGGAGGTACATACTAGTCATGGCTACCATTAGGATTAATTTACAAGATGAAGTAATAAAATTACCACCAAGAGATGAATTCTATTATTAGGTCAAGAAAACATTGTCTAAGAATTCTCAGAATCCTAGGTATAAGGGATTCAAGTAAATATTGATGGCATTCTATCATATAAAGATAGGATGTATGTGCGTGATAGACAAAATATAAAGAGCATAATGCTAATGGAATTTCATAGTGCCCCATATTCAAGACATCTAGGAGTAATTAAGTTCATGGATGAGCCCAGAACACTCTACTTATAGAAAGGAATCAGGATAGATGAAATTGATTTTATGTCTCATTATTTTAAATGTAAGCATGTGCAAGCTAAACATTTGCATCTAGTTGGATTGATATATCCTTGTGATATACTATAATGGAATTGATAGGTGATTAGTATGGACTTCCTCTAAGGGTTGTTATCACAAAACTAACATGATATGATCTTGGTTATGATTGACAAACTAAGCCATGGTAGCACACTTCATACCAAACAACTTGATAGATGATGCACCTATGTTTATGATGAAATTCATGATAGAAGTGTATCAATTGAATGGTTTTCTAGAGAAAACTATTTTGGATCAAGATCTGAGAATGACTTCTAGGTTTTGGTTTACTCTAAATTTAGATATGGGTACATAGTTGAACTTTAGCACTACTTATCACCTAAAAATAGATGGATAGATGAGTGAGTTAACTAGTTTCTATAAGATCTCCTTTGTATGTATTACATGTATAAATAATATAAGTGGGAAGAGTACCTTATGTTGGTTGACTTTAAGTGTAACAAATTATACAAATCATCATCGAATATGGCTTTATTTGAGGCATTATATAGGAGGTGTAGAAAAAAAAATCAGTTGGGATAGCTTAGAAGATAGGGAAGTATTTGAACATGAGATGATTTTAGAAATGGAAGAACAAGTCAGTACACTAAGGAAGAGGTTAATTGAGGACAATAATAAATAGAAAAATTATGTTGATATGAAGATAATAACTAGGTATTTTTCTATAGATTATAAAGTGTTAATGTGGGTTAATCCTTAGAAAATCTTGATTAAATTAGGGAATTCAATGAAACTTTAACCAATATATGTGGGACCATTTGAGGTTTTTGAAGTGGTAAGTCTTATAGTGTATATCCTTTCATTCCACCAGCTCTAGCTCTTTTACATAATGGATTCCATGTGTCTTAAATTAAGAAGTATGTTGTTGATCCTTTACACATGCTAGATTAGAATGATTTGTAGGTTACAGAGCCTAAATTGGTCATGGTAGAATCAATAATAATAATTGACACTCAAAAAATTAGTTTCTGTATTAGAGAAGTGTCACAGTATAAGGTATATTGGGACTAATATTATGAACATAGTGCCACTTGTAAGATGTATGATGAGTTTTATAGTCTATTTCTATAATTTTTTTATTGATTTACTATAGTATATTATTTTATTTTCTATTGAATAATGTTTTAAATTTAGATTTTGTATTTTAATTAACATCATCAGGAAGATGACCAAATTTAGGGGAAAGGATGTCACATCTCAATTTCTCTCTAAGCTAAAAAACCTATTTGATCCATTAATTATTATGGTTTTTAGTTGATTAACTAATGTTTGATTAAGATTAATGTAATATGTTGATTATATGATAGTTATATGTTTCTTAATTTACAATATTAATTTGTTGTGAGATAGCTATACTTTTTATTCTATACTTTATGATTGTGTTTGTTAACTATACAACATTATTTTATGGATATAATTATGTTTCAGGATAACTACTTTTATTATTATGAGGTGGATGTAGGATAGATCTATCCCTTAGAGTGTGATAGAGGGATAACATCATTAGAGAGGGTGGTTTAGATGGATATGTTAGGAGATAATAAAGATAAAAAATAGAAACCCTTACACACACCATATAACATATCATGTTTCATAATTAATTATTTGAGTAGATAGTTATGGGATGATTTATTTTTCATATGAATGTCTATTGTGATATTTTGTGTTCTAAGATAATTTTATATGATTAAATGATTTCACTAATCTAGTTGTCATTTTTTAATTAGTTAGTTGATTGATAAGTTTTTACCTATCTAATTTAACTTGATTTATTGCAGTGTAGTACATAGATAAATATTCATTTATCAATGCTTTTTTGGATTCCTTTTTAAAAATAATCCACATTTTCCATTACTTAATTAATTTATTTTATTAGTGACTATTTACATTTAAAAGATTACTATTATAGTTTTAATAGTAATATAAACCTATAAAAGACTTATGGATTATAAGTTCTTTGTTACATATATTGGCATTGTGAAATGATATTTGTGTTTTGAATTTATATTGTTGGGCAATAAACATAACATAATTCAAGGTGTTATTGATTAATATTATTTTGAAATAATTATTTAAACATCATTGTGGTTTTAGTAGCATATGTTAAATCCTATAGATTATTATTTAAACCTAGAGGGTTAATTAATAGTTTAAAGTCTAATGCATAATGTTGTTTGAGGATGACATGGTAATATTTAATAATAGTCTTTGAAATACATATTTTTTACCCTATTATGAATTCATTATGATTTTTTATAGTCAATAGTCGATTTTGCATTGAAAGGTATTGATAGTTGACATTTCATGGAATAATAGAGGTGTTTATGACTTATTGCTTAGTCAATTTGTAAATTCAATGTTGCAATTGATTTAATTAAAGGGTATGCATATTTTATAAAGTATATTATTATTATTATTATTATTATTATTATTATTATTATTATTATTATTATTATTATTATTATTATTATAGATTAATAGGGTTTCTAATCACTCATTAACTCTAGGTTAACCATCATTCTTGAAAAAATCATGATAGAAGTTTAGTTATTGGTTGTATGGTGGTAGACTATAGTTTAGTGGGGGTTATATTGAGCTATTTTTGAATGCATATTTTTAATAAGTTTGGTTTGTCATGAATGGAGGAGAAAGTGGAAGAAATTAAGGTGATGGAAGGAAATATAGTAAAGGAGAAGAAGACTGTGAGGCATGACGTCTATATAATAGAAAGCATAAATAGGAGTGAATAAGTTAAGGAAAAATATTGTACTTAAAATTCTTGTGTTTAATGATTGATGGAATTTGAATTGAAAAGGTTACTAGTTTTTTATTTATTTGAAAATTTATGAAAAAATATAAAAGAAGGGTTATATGTAGGGCCCTTTAGAAGGCTCATCCTCTATACAACCCTACATCCAACCTAGGATAACCTAAGGGAATTTGGTATAGATGTAGGAATTTCTATGGTTATTTAGGTTATAATTAATCTTTTACTTTGACTCATTTTTTATTTTAAAATCATTGTTCAATCATGGAATGATTATTTATTGATGGGTAAATTTGATTTGGCTCGACATAGTTTTGTTTTCAAATTAGTTATGATAAATATTCATTAAGGTATAAAAAAATATAGATTGAAATTTTGTGTTTTGTGAGACATTGAATATGTATAAACCTAATTGAAGTTTCGGTATAGAGGTATAGTTTATTTATACAAAATATACTGTGATATGTGTGTGTATCCTATAAATTTAAGGCCTTCAAAGGAAAATGTATGTATAAAATACCTGTATAGATGAACTTAATGTGTTTGGGTTGAATGGAATTTTGTTGATTTAGATTTAAAAATGAATTTTATACATTTTAAACCCAAATAATAAAATTTATATATTCTACTCTGTTATGAATCTTGAAACATGCATACTTATATATGGATTTCAAGAAAAGTCAATCAAATCCATAATAAATAACTTGGGTATGGATAGGTGAATGAATAAATTATTTTATATGAACTTGGATCTATTCATATATATATATATATATATATATATATATATATATATATATATATATATATAGATACAAAGAGTTAAATTTTTATATGGTAGAGTTAACATTTTAGTATAATTAATTATATATGAACTATGCATATGTATAACTATGATTGTGTATTATTATTACATATTTGGTTTGGTCTATGTTTTGAGTAAGAGTCTTGCATAGTTGGTAAAAATATTGGGTATGCGATTATATATATGAGGGGATTTATGTGGTCAAATTTGAGGTGTTATATTAGAAATCCCAAGATGGGCATAGTCAGTTGAGTGTATATGCTTGTTCATATGCATTTAATTTAAATGTAAATTTGAATCAATTGATTTTTGTAAATTGATGAAATAGAATTTGTATAAATGGTCGACTAAGTGTATCTAATGAATCACATGAAATTCTATGTGTTTTAGGTACAGAATTATATGGGGATTATCTGATTTATATAAGGGGCTATGGGACTATTTTATTAACTGGATGTATACATATGTATAATGAATACTCTAAGTCATGAGACAATGGATTTATTATTGTAATATAATTTATATAATAAATTATTTGTACTATAATAAAAATGAATTTGAGAGTTATAAAAAAATACATATACATAGTTTAAAATACATGGTTGTTGACTATGTCATAAATCTGATTATATATGTATGTAAGTTCACAACTGTGTTACATTTGAAAAAATAATAATCATAACTATGCGAATGTGGATTATTTTATATATATTAATGTTAATTAAAACCATTAAATATGTTATTTATGATTTTTAAATATAAAACATATTAATATGTTTTGGACTGGCTTTTACTATATATGTGGAATATGAATAATGAAATAATCCTATATTCTAATGATTTTTTTGGGATGAAATAACATTACAAGTTACTTATGATTTGGGTAACTAAAAGTTTAGATATGATCATTATCCAGAAGGTATGATATATTAAGGACCATTTTTTATTTTATTTATCATTTTATAATAAACTAGATGATATTGAATTTAGTATATTACATTTGACGAACTAAATATGTGTATTTAATATTTATATACTTAGCATATTTTTATCATATGAAGGAAAATATTTTGAATGAATTTATTATTTTTATGTTATTTTAATTTTTAATTGAATTTAACATTCATAACTCTAAATAAGTAATTGATATATTCTATTAGATTAATTAGTACCATCAATACAACATGACGTGTAATCTGATTGAGTAGTGTGTATGAAATTGATTGATAATAGAGATCATTAATTATTGAAAGATTTGGCCAAATCATTAATTTAATTAAGAATTATCATTTCATATGTTGATATAGCTTTCATGTTTATGTGATATAATGTTAGAACATATTTATGTATGATACACATTATGTATTAGATATCTACAACACATGGGTTCCGATTTGTCACTTTAGATTCATATACTATCATTATATACACATCCATTAATGGAGGGCCATCCTCATTTTGAGATATATTCTATGGATATATGGTCTATGGTTGATGTGGAAAAGCACTCAGATGATGTTCTCCCCTAGCTAAATTACTACACTCTAGATTATAAATTGATACTTAATTCATGAAGACTCTTTAGTCATAGAGACTCATGTTATGTGGAGTTTTGTATTATGTATTATTATATGAGATATTATTTATCATCAAAAAATGTAATATCTATTTATTATATTTATATAATAGTGGATGTAATGTTGTATCAGTCATGACTAAATTTGTATTATTTCATTAATGATTTAGATGTAGTATTTATTATTTATTCAACATTATTCATGATTGTTATATATATTCATTGTTATCCTTAGCTAAGTGGATTAGCTATAAGCTTTTTGGTTAACTAAATTAATGTAGTTAGTTGAAGATCACTAATTATTTCACATCTCAATTTATCCCTAAGCTAAATAACCTATTTAATCAATTGATTATTATGGTTGATTAGTTGATTAACTAATATTTGACTAAGCTTGATGACATATTTTGATTATGGGATAGTTTGTGTTTATTAATTTACATGATTAGATGCTATGATTTAGATATAATTTTATATTTTTTACTTTTTTATCATGTTTGACTATTATACATCATTATTTTTATGGATATAATGATGTTTTGGGATAACTACCTTCATTGGCATGAGTTGGATGCAGGACAAATTCTTCCCTGAGATCATTATAGAGGGAGAGTATCATCAGAGAGGGTGGTCTATATGGAGACATTGTAGGATGAAAGAGAAAAAATCTAGAAACCCTTTCACACACCACCTAGTATACAAAGTTTTTTAATTGTTTCATATAGATAGTGTAGAATGTTTTCTGTACTTTTCCTTTATATGATTGTTAGTACGATCTTTGGTATAATATTGATTGATGTTAATGTTTGTGTTGATTAATTGAGTTATTTCAGTGATTGTGTGATCTTACATAGATCATTTGGTTTGGATAAATGAGTGAATTTGTTTATGTTTACTTATATTTCTAGCTTATTATGTATAGATGAATAGTAAAACATTATGATGTTGTGATATATTTCATAACCATTACTTGCACTATAAAATCTTGATAATAATAATTAAAGATTATTATTATGATAATTACATTATAATGTTGAAAGATACTAAAATTATTTTATAAGATATTATATTTGATTAAATTTATTGATTAAAGGATTTATATTCATAATATATAAATAAATATATTATTGTTAAAGTATTTAATGATTTTATTAGATCATTGTAATTGTTATATATGTTTGTGGATAGCATTCAATGTAAACTATAGCCTTATTGCATTTCAAAAATTATATTAATCATTATTGTTTTAGTCATTGCATGGGAAATACATTAGTCCATGACTAGTTCATAGTATTGTATGGAATATAACATAGGCATTATTTTGAGATGGTAAATGAAGGATTGATCATTTCTATGTGAATTTGATAAAGTAATATATTATGGTTAATTAGAAATATGATATAATTATCGAGAATGATTATGTTACTAATCATTCATTGATTTTAGTTAAGTAAAGTTTGGGAGAAAATTATGAGGTTTACTATGTTTTTTAAGGAGGTAGAATATGAATTAGTTAATCTATCTAGGCATGCATATTCTTGAGGGATTTTAATCAGTCGAAGAGTATGGATAAGTAGAAGGAAATAGGTGATGTAAAATAAATAAAATAAGGATAATGGGGCCTGTGAACAATGCTATACATGACATAGGAGATAACTCATGACATATTACAAGGAGAAGATAGAAGGTGGAGAAGAGGTGAACAAATGCAAAGAAGAAGGATTTTGGCTCAAATTTATTTGGAATCATACGTTACTAAGATGGTTATGTAATTCAAATATGTGTGCATGATACATTTTATGAATGGGTTTTCAAATTGATCTAGGTTATAGGGTTTTCAATTATTTATAAGTTTTGAAAACTTACAAAGATTTGTATATAGGGCCTTGTGGAGGGTTCAACCTATAAATAACCCTATATCCAACCCAGGGTAACTTGGGAAGGATAGGAATGGAATAGTAGGTCTTAGACAAAATATAAATACAATTCTTAAACTATGTCCTATCCTTCCTTAACAACTTAAAAATCACTGTTCAAAAATGGAGAATTATTCTTATGGGTATATATAAAATTTGTCTTGAGATATTTGTCTTCAAATAGGTGGATATATATTAGTTTGGGTACTTTGAAACAAAGAATTAAGAAGGGTTGTCTGTATGATCATTAGAATATTAAACCAATTAGACTTTTTGGGTTAAGATTGTGGGTTTTTCAAGAGTAATGAATATATATATATATATATATATATATATATATATATATATATACCTGAGCATATTTGGTTAATTATGATTTCATATATATATGTATGTATACTCATAATATATATTTGTATATATATATATATATATATATATATATATATATATATATATATATATATATGTACATACATACATACCAATACACTATTTTTATTAATTGATAGACTTTAAATGTGATTTTATATGCATACATATGTATGTATGTATACCATCCCATTAAATTTTGACAATAGAAAATAAGTGTATGCATACATACATAATAGTCAAACTTTAATGTGACTATACGTATTTCATTTAAAAGATGAAGATTGCTTGTTTGGACAATGGGAGGAAATGGCATCGATGGGTTTTATTTGGATTGGATGTAAATGAAAGTATAAGGATTCAAATTAAATTATATTTAAACCCTAAGCTAGATTATGAAATCATGTATTGTTTATATGTGGAATTAGGAATGTTCTATGAAGTCATTTTATGTAACCTAGGTACAGGTATATGAACATCTCGACTATAGTTTTACTTTTTGTCTTCATAAAATTTTGAATATCATTATATTGATATGTTTTTATGGAAGAATTCAGTTATTATATTAATTTTCTCATAAATTAAGAAGACTGTGTATTATTTTTATTAGGATAAACTCTACATATGTTGCATAGTTCATAAAGAGACTAGGTATATGTGTTCATTTGTATAATAATATTATTTATTCATATTTATGTTGTATTTGTTTTAGTTGGTAAAAATAGATATGATACAAGTTATAAAAAGTAGGTAATTAATTGTGTGTTATTTTTTGTTTTATTAATACCTGATTTGGGTAAAGGTGCCTGTGTTTCTTCTATTTGCTCTTTTTAACTATATTTATCAAAAAACTTTAATAATAGTCTATATTTAAATGGTTAAATAGTTTTTATGAATAATGAAGTAACTAAGTTTGATTTATTTAATTATATGTGTTTATTTATCATGGGAATATGAATTTATTAGTTTAATGAAAAACGTTATGGGGCCTTTGTTTATCAATTGACTATATACTTCACATATAGAATATACTCTAAGGAAAATGGCATTGGATGTCATCTTAGTAATTTAATGTATAAATTATTTATGCATAATTTATTTTTATGTATGATTTAATATATAAATATATAATAATACATATAGTTGTGTTATAATTGTTATAATAATGAATAGTAGATGCTTGTTTATATTTGGTGGGTATAAAAATATTAGAATCTTTAAATATAAAAAATTATATGTATTTATGAGTTTAAATATAAAGCATAATTGTATGTTATGGACTAGTTATTGTTATATGTGGAATATGAACACTTTATGTGGAGAAACGATATTACAAGTTGTTTAGTGAAAAAAATAATTAGAGGTGTAAATAATCATTATCCAGATGGTGTGTTATATTGAAGACTATTTTTGTATTATGTTTATTATTTTTAATATACTACATGTTTATATTTCATTCACTTCATTTGCTGGACTAAATGAATGTTTGTGATATTTCTATATTTAGCATAATTTTAATTAGATAAAATAAAATATTATGAATAAATCTATTACTTTTTATATTATTATATATTTTACCAAATATTGCATTCATGACCCTAATTAAGTAGTTGATGGATTCCACTAGCTTAATTAGTTACATCAATACATGATAATGACTAATCCAATCAAGTGGTGTGTATGAATTTTATGGATTCTAGAGATCATTTATTATTGAAAACTTTGGCCAAAGTAATGTTTGATAAACATTATCATTTCATACGCTGATATGGTTTTCATATTTGTGAAATATCATATTAAAATGGATTTATTTATGTTACATATTATATATTATATATCTTTGACACATGGGTTCTAGTTTGTTACTCTAGATTCCTACACCATCATTATCTACCCTTATGTAAATGGGGGGCCATCCCGTTGTTTGGGAGATAGTGCAGGGGATCTATGGTTAATGGTTAGTAGGTAAAAGTGATTTAATGATGCTTTCCCTCCTTGATAAAGTACTATTCTTGAGAATACACTTGAGATTACATATTGTTACTTGATTTGTGGAGACTCTTGAGTCATATAGACTCTACTTACAGGAGCTTTGTATCATGTTATATCATTTAAGATATTTAATGTATTATTGAAAACTATAATTTTTATGCATTGTAATTTTATAGTATAGGCTATATTATTGTATTAATTCTAGTTGAATTTGTATTATTTCATTTATGTTGAGATGCAACATTATGGTTATGCAATACTGTTCATGATTTATTTAATTGTTCATGGTGATCCTTAGTTAAATAAATTAGCTATAACCTTAATGGTTAACTAAATTACTATAGTTATTTGAAGATCACTTTATAGGATTTATTGTTTTGAAATCTATATCTTGAATACATGTAACTAAAATTTAAAAAAATATTGTAATAGTCTAGTAAAACCTAGTGGGGTTGTTACAAATAAGATTTATTATGGTGAAAGTTGTATGATGAATATGTGTAATTAATTTAAATTTTTTTACTATATTCCAGTAAAACCTAGTGGGCTTATTACATTACAGTATTAGAGCTGAGGCTAAAATTATTAGACATAATATGTTTGATAATGCAAAATTATTGTCCTATATGTAGGAATAATAGTGGTGTGTGCTAGACTAGGAGGTGAGGGTAATTTGAATATAAAAACCCCTTTTGATCCAAATTAGTTTGTGTTGATGCACTTTATTGTGTTGTATGTGTCACTAGGGAACAAGGGGAAAGTAAAAAACTGAATTTTGAGTTTTAGAAGACACAGGGATTGAGTTGTTAACACAATTACTACTAGAAATAACACAAATAATAGAGATATGGTCACCACTTATATGTTTACAAGCAGACCCTATTGTAGGGATAATAGATGTTATGCAGCGATACTTTACTTTGCTAATCTTTATGAATTATTTTAATATTTGCTAATTATTTCCAAAAATATAAAGAATCAATGAATATTTACAACACAAACTAAGATAAAGTTAGTCATGGGAGGTTATAAGATTAAGTAGGGTAATGAAAAAAAGAGATTTTTCTTAAGATTATGAAAGTCACTAATTTCGTTAATTTCTAAGGCTAAAATACATAAAAATAGCATATACCAACTCTAGCATAATACTTAAAGATAAATAAATGTAGTTGAAGGATCAGAGGAAAATAAATGTAGTTGAAGCTTCAAAGGAAAATAAATAAATGCATATATATAAAATCATATATTTCATAAATATTGATCACTCCAAGTAAATTACATAGCATATTTAGATGAAAATGAGAAAGAAATAAAGAAAATAGACTAAAAGATTAGTCAGCCTAGTTTCAAACTCAAACTAGCATATGCATATATGGAGTGAAATTGCCAAATTAACTTGAATAAAATAAAGTATCAGTCATCTAAAAGTGTGAGGAACATCAACTATATAAATAAACAATTAATTACTTTAGACAAACTTGTGAATTTTTTGGATCTTTTGTATTAATTATTTTAGCAACTATTTTTGATTAAAAATGAGGGGGAAACCCATATTTATAGGCATCAAAATTACCTAATATGAGATCAAGGGGCCCATGAAAAGTTACCTAAATATCGAAGTAGATAAAATTTTACATATAGAGGAATATTTTACATTTGAATTTACAACATGAAATAGAATATTCTATAAGGCCCTATAGGTGGTTGTTGTAATGGTTGTTGTTATTGCTTTTGTTTCTTCTTTGATTCTTCCTTAGTCCA
Source organism: Torreya grandis (assembly GCA_037957365.1). NCBI lineage: Eukaryota > Viridiplantae > Streptophyta > Pinopsida > Cupressales > Taxaceae > Torreya > Torreya grandis. The sequence continues at coordinate 419,773 of JARHVA010006049.1, read as the reverse complement.
TACTTTTGCACATTATAGGTAGTCTTTTTTGATTTGATAAAAAATAATATCATGGACTTAAATAGATCATGTATACTTTGGATAAGCTTGTCATGTTTTCTGAGTAATGGCCTTAGTGCTTATTCAATTGCATCTACTTTATCCAACTTCTAATTATAAAATGATACAATTATTATCACCTCTATAGTAGTATTTGTACTATTTATGTCCTACTATAATTTGGCCACAAACATATTCATTTGTATTTTGAACTCTTGATCATGCATGAAGGAGCCATTAGCTTTGGTTACCCTAGTAACAATGGCATCCTTTAGCAGCAAGGCAATTTTGAATTTGATTTTCTCCAAAGATGCAATTACATCCTTAACTTGATCAAGCCACCTCTTTAAAATACTCTTCTTATTCATGAGGATGATTTATGTAGGAATAATGTCCTCAAGTGGCAACACCTTGAGGTTAGGGAATTTATTGCTTCTTGAAAGTCTAGCCAAGTTTTTCAACTTGGGATTTTGGTCAAGTTTAATGAACACTTTGGATAGTAGGACCTAATCTTCCTACTTTTATTCATGACCTTATATAGGTTTAATATATTAATAATAGTATTTATTATTAAAATTAAAGTACCCTCTAGCATAGTGAGTAGGGTTTGATCCTTCAAAATTTTCAATTCTTGTTGCATCCCCTTTATCAAGGTTATTGTAGATTATGCCTAAGCCTAAACTATGGACATAGGTTCCTCTGCATATTCTTGCACCTCTCTAAGGCCAGCCTTCGTCTTCCTAGTCAAAGTGAATAATGACACTTCAATCTCATGGATCACATCTAAGCTTCATTTTATATATTCAACTTGCCTTCTAACCACCCTTTTCATGGTTATTATGTCACCATCAAACCTCTTGCCAATTTGGGAGGTAGAGTGGGCTATATGGGGCTTTTCTTGACTTTCTACCTAAATGATGTCTCTAACCCAATTTGGGGTAGAAGTAGATGTTAGATGTGTTGGAAATGGATATAATGGAAGTGATTGGGTAGAGGAAGAAGACAAAGATATTGAAGGGATGAAAATTTTTGTTTCATTTAATTGCCCAAGTGGATCAAATAAAGACTTGGAAATACACATGTCACGAATGAATGAGGGAAACTGTAAAGGTATACTAATCTTAGTAACTATGGTGAGATAAATTGGCTTTTATAAGGTGAATTTATTTAGAATGGGCTTAAATTGTCTTTTATGTGTAGGGGGACCAATAACAAGTGAGGTAATTCTTGTGGTTGCTTAGGAGGAAGCCATGTGTGTAGTGGCATGGGAAATGAAATGGGGAAAGGTGAAGCCAAAGGAGGAACTATTTTAGCTCATGTTGGTACCTTCTAAGGGTTTAGTGGTAGTGGTAGATGTAGTGGAAGATGATGGAGCTAATGGAAAAGTAAAGGTGGGTGGAGAAAACATGGAATTGGAAGCAAAAGTAAATGCACTAGCAACTAAGAAAGAATGAAATGATGTATTAATTGTTATGTGAGTTTGAGGAAATGATAGAGGAGGCACTGCCCCTCTCATAGTAGTCCTAGGAGACATCTATTTCTTGTAGACTTTTTCTATATTTCACCCAACTAATGCATATAACTCATTCATTGAGAGCTTAGTGCCCTACTACAATTATTTAAGGTCAATAACCTTAGGATAAGGCTAAATTCGGCTCTTTATGGAAGTTATCATGATAGATGTTGAGATGAAAGTGGGCCCTTGTTGGCTACTAGTTCTTTATTATTTAGAAGTTATAGGCATATCTTGTCTACTTGATGTGGCATGTATTGGGCTCTACATGGTCTATTCCTAATGAAAGGAACCTTGTCTTCTTCCTCCTCTTCTTCTTGTCTTTCCTTATAGTCTACATTGAATATGTTTTCATGAGTTAGTGGAGGTTGAGTAATTATGATGTCTTCCTTCGTATTCTCCCTATCTAGCCTCATTTAAAGCTCTATGTTCTTTCTTGCAAAATTTCTAAGGACTACATCATTCATATCATATTTGTAGACCCATTCATGGACTTCTTCTAGATTTTTATATTCTAATGCAACATCCTTCTTGAACTTGAAGATATGATTTGTAATGACATTGTTAGGGTCCCATGCCCTAAAATAATCCTTAGGAACTAGGCACGAATCCTTATGCCTTATAGCCACTATAATGTTCTAACAATTTTTAATCTTAGTCCTCCATATATTATAAGGAATTTTGTGGGGGACCATCTAATTTTTATTATTGAAGATGCCATAAAATCCATGTTGAATTTGATAAGCCATTTCTTATTCTACCAGTTTCATTGGCACATATCTTATCAGCCTGAGGGGAGTTACCATTACTCCTTCCATCTATATGATTATGTAATCTAGATACAACCAATAGCTTCTCATCTCCTTCAACATTTTCCTAACCTCTAGGGGAACCCACAGGATTTCACATTTGGTGATATATTTTTACACCACCAAATATAAATATTTTGAAATCACCTTTATATTACACTTAAATTATTGAATATGCATTACAAAAAATAACTAGGGCACAACTTCATCACATGAAGGAGACCATGAGTTTGGACATAGTTGGGTAGTTACACAAATGACATCTAATAGGTATCTCATCATGTATAAATGGGCACCATTTCTTCATGTATCATTCATCACATACATCATATTATTGTTTATTATATCTCCAAGTGAGGGGATCTACTGATCTCCCAAGATTATCTATAACGGTGGGATAGTTATCATATCTACATAACTAATGTGTGTAATGCCATATATCCTACTGAGAAGGGAAAATCCAATCTTGAATCCCTTGTTGAATTTATGGATTGGTATATCCCATAGTTCATCCATGACAATAACCTTGATTGGGTCTATAACCCATGATGTCAATACTATCTCTAGTTTTTGCACTTTGTACCAGTTATCAATGATGCTCAGGTTATAATCTAGCTATGGTAGAGGTAGGTGATAATATTTATGAAAGATGGGCCCTATGATGAAATAATTTTAGATTCTTTTGTTCATGTATTTTTAAAATCTATCCTAACATTTGTTTTTCCCAAAGATGCCATATATTAGGTTAATGCATGTCATGAACTCTAGCTTCACTATGACCTCCTAGAGACCAATAGCTTAGATTACGAGAATGTTTGAAGCCAATTAGATTATTTGAGACAATGTCTCATCCTCATCAAGATCCTTAGCTCCTTTAACATTATAATATATACTACTATAATGCATGTCTCCTAACTTTATAGCTTTGGGGATGAATTTTGTGTCTTTGAAAACTACTTAATTGCCATATTGGAAAATGAAGTCATCATTCCCATATACAATGGTCTTACCAAAAGTGTAGGGTCTTACCTATGCCATTTATATAATATTTTAACCTATGTCATGTCACCACATATCCACTTGGGTGCTCATAAGGCTTGGATGTGACTAAGATTCTTAGTTGGCTTAAACCTAGGCATGTGACACCTTTTAATTGATGCTAGGCTATGAGAATGTTGCTTAGTGTGAAAAATTATTTTCAACCTACCACATGGCATATTTTGATTCATGGTGAGCTCTTGTATCATGTGCCACTTTTTTATGTAATTAGTGATCTTCTTTACCAAGTGTCTCTATCACAAGCCATCACAAATTTCCTTTGATAGGTGTCATCTTTATAGGGCTCTCAAATAACTATTAGAAACTTATCACTAATGATGTGGCTCACATGGAGTTACATGTCTCTCTTAGAGATGATCTAAAGGATCTTGAAATGTAGCTTTGTGAGAATGTCATGTGGCATCATTACATGGGTCCAAGGTGGACATGTATCAACCTTTATTGGGATCTAGTTGATCTTGGTATGTAGATTCATATGAATGACATGTGGTATCATTTTACAAGTCCAATTAAAATGCACATCACATTTGAGAGATTTTATTCTTTCTTATGCCAAATGTCTCTCTCGAGAGGAGCCTTAGATAGATGCACATCATCAAATTAGATTAGATGTCTTAGGTCCAACAATGTGTATGCATTGTGAGCTCTCATAAGATATAAATTAATACAACATGGTGTGGATACATGTCAATCATAGATGAGTCCAAAGGGGACATGAATCACTTTAGAGGGTTGATCAGATCAGTGTAGTCATGCTTGAGACATGTAATAACATCTTACAACATTCTATATTGTATTTGAATTTGTGGGGGATGTATGGTGGCTGGGATAGATTGCGATTACTCATAGTGGTTAAGATCTTGACATTCATCCTTGGATTTGAATTCTAATAGCTAGTCTTCTAATGATATCTCTAGATGGTGCCACATAGTTTTTGGGATTGGTATATTTACTCTAATTTTCCAATGTGAGGTGAAATAGATGTTAAATGCATTATTAATATTTCTAAGTTGGATACTTATCCTATTGAGTCATAGTCTTTAATTTGACATCCTACAAGATGTTACAAATTCTTATTTTAATTTTGATTCCTTATGAGATCAAGAAAGAGACTAAGTTAGTATTTCAAAAAACATCAAATGCCTATCTTAAGCAAATTAAAGTAATTTTAAAGCAAAAATTTGAAAGTAAATACTTTAAAATAATTATAAGGTTAGTCTAATAAGATCAGTCAAAGCTTGTTGCATTCATTGTAATTGGAGAACCAAGAAGAACATCCTTAGCAAAGCTCATCTACACATTTTTGAAGTGTTAATGGTTAATAATTTTTTGGTGAATAAAACATTAAGGACTTAAAATAACTTGAATATTTATAAGTAACAATCTATATTTCAAGATGAATAATTAACCATAAATTATAAATGTACAAGCATTGGTAATTTAAACCAAATAGATATACAATCAAATGATTTGACAATCTTGACATCTTAGGTATTTTAGAAAAAAAGAAGGGGGGTCCCCATTCTTGGAATTGGGGGTAGTTGATCATCAATAGTTTGATATTGAGTAAACTACAAAGTTTGAGAAAATAATCACCAAGAGACTAGGGATCAAATTATGGCCTTAGAGTAGGAAGTGCATGTACATGAATAGGAGAATACTTAGGAAGAACCTAAAGAACATATTGATGAGAAAAAAATATTCAAGAGTAGAGACATGATGAAGTAGCATAAGATGTGAGAGCTCGATTAGATGTATATTTCACACATGACATGAAAAAGATAAATCCACCCAAGTTTGATGGAACTATTTTGGGCGATGGAGCTTAAGTATGGCTAATGGAAATGGAGAAATATTTCAAGATTCAATTTTTTTTAAGTCATAAAATTAGTTTCAAGAGATTATAAGGTTGTTGGTGAAGCAACAACTTGGTGGGAAAATAATAAGCTCAAGATGAACCTCAACTCAACCACCACCACATGGGGACAATTTATGGCACTATTTAGGTCATGATGGATTCTATAGTTATACTTCAATGAAAAGCATATAAATTTTTAGAATCTTAAACAAGGGGATTTATCAAATTCATGAATACTAGGATAAATCCACCAAGATTCTTAAGTATTTACCTTGGTATCAGATAGATGAGAGATTTAGAATCAAAAAATTCATCATGGGATTAAAACCCTAAATTGGCTGTGAAATAGATGTACATGGTCCATATACCATGGTTTAGGTTTTTGAGAAGGCATTCAAGAAAAAAAAACTAAACTCTCTTACCCAAGTTAGAGATAAGTTCAAAATTAAGTTTAGAAGTTCTAAACCATCTTTCAAAAAGAACTAGGAGTAGATGAGTGGAGACTCCAAGTGTAAGTTCAAGAATAAAAACACCAAGTTTAATAGTGGTTTAGGGAACATGAAACCTAGTAATTATTTCAATATTAGTTTCAAGTAAAACCAATAGTCTAAAAGAAAGGCCCATTTGGAGGTTTTTTAATTTATGGAGATGACCGTTTTTCTTCAGAATGTCTTCAAGACAAGTCAAATAATAAGCATTCTACTTCTAAGAAAGGTATGTTTCATTAGTTAATTCATGCAGCTCTTGATAGTCATCAGGCTGAGTATCAAAATTCACCCATTAAAGTTTTATGTATTTTATTTGATCATCTATTTTTTATTTTGATAGACATGGGAGATATCAAATGTTTCATTGCTCCTATAATGATTAGTAAATTATCTAGAGAAGTTGGAGTTATGGAAAATTCATGGTTGGTATAGATGGGAATGAGTCTAAGGTCAAAGTTGAAAAGTGTTTATTCAAAGTGGAAATTAGGTTTCCTAAATTCACTATAGTAGTGGATCTTTTTTTAGCATTGTTAGAGTCATATGATGTGATTCTAGGATTCAATTGGCTTTTAAAGCATAAATCCAAGGTTGATTATTATTTGGAGAAGATTGAGTGTCATGATGATTTCAAAAATTAGACATAACTTCAAGGTGAGAAAAGGGAGTTGAAGCTAAGGTAGATTTCTATAATTATACTCAATAATGGTAAAAGGAAGGGATGTCAACCATTTATCGTTAAGATAAATGAGATGGAGGAATCTAAGGAACTATCTATCAAATTTATCTCTATGATGAATAACTTATTTGATTTGTGGATTATTATGGTTGTTATTTGATTAACTAATATTTGATTATTCATTATGTAATATGTTGATTATGGGATAGTTATATGTTGATTAATTTTCTATGACTTAGAATTAGTTTTTACTCTATACATTATGATCATGTCTATCAATTATACAACATTATTCTATGGATATAAGTATGTTTTGGGGCTAACTAACTTTATTATTTTGAGGTGGATGTAGGAAAAATCTATCCCTCAGAGTGTGATGGAGGGAGAGCATCATTAGAGAGGGTGGCTTAGATGAAGATGTTGGGGGATGATATAGAGTGAAATCAAAAAACTTTTCACACACCATAGTAAGATTTCAAGTTGTGTGATAAATTATTTGAGTTAAATAGTTATGGTATGCTTTGTTTTTAAATTATGAATGTTTGTTATGATCTTTTGTGTTATTAGATCATTTTATATGGTTACTTTATTTCACTAATCTATTTTTTGTTGATGTTATTCATTAGTTGATTTTATAAACCTATACCTAACTAGTTTAACACAATTTATTGATGTTTAGTACATAGTTAAATATTTATTGATCAAAGCTTATTTGGATTATTTATTAGAAGTAATTGGTTTTTTCCATTTGTTTATTAATTTAGTTTTTAATGACTATTTACAGTTAAAATATTACTATTGTCATTTTAATATTAATATAAACCTATAAAA
>JARHVA010006049.1:402500-407500 GCA_037957365.1 Torreya grandis | reverse complement strand
GATGAGGGATTTCTTGTAGTTGTAGAGTTGACACATGACCTAAATCCATCTAATTTTAATGGAAGTATATTGGGATATGGATCAGAAGCATGGCTGGCATAAATGCATAAATATTTCAATATTTATAATGATTCTAAATTCATAAGAGTAGTCTAGGGAGCATATCAACTTGTAGGTGAATCAACAACCTGGTGGGAAAATAAGAAGCTAAAGATGAATTTTGACTCAATAAAGACCATTTAGGAATAATTTTTGAAACTATTTATTTCATGATGGTTTCCATAGTTATACTTCATTCAAAATATTATGGATTTTTAAAATTTCAAGAAAAGGGATTTGTTGGTGAATGAATAATGGGAATAATTCACCAAGATCCTTAAGTATGTACCTCAAATCTGGTAGATGTGAGATTCAAAAATCAAGAAATCTATCATGGGATTAAAACCCCAAATTATTTGTGAAGTATATGTACATGGTCCATCTACCATGGATTAGGTGTTCTATAAGGCAGTCAAGAAGGAACAAAAACTAAAAACTCTTTCTCAAGTCAGATATAATTTCAAAAAGAAATTTGAATGTTCTAAACCAACTTTCAAAATTAATAATTAGAGGCAAAGGAGTAGAGACTCTAATAATTAGCTTAAAAACTAGAATTCTAAGTTTAACAATGGTTTAGGGAACAAAAAACTTGGTAATAGTTTCAAGGGTGGTTCCAAAGGAAACCAACAGTTTGAAAAGAAAGGACCAGTTAGAGGTTACTTTATTTGTTTAGGTGACCATTATGCTTGATAATATCCTCAAGAAATGTCAAATTACAAGGCTTATACTTCTTATTAAGGTACATTACAATAACATATTCATGTAGCTATTGACAATAATTAGGCTAAGTATAAAGCTTCACCCATAAGAATTATTAGGTATTTTTTTGATCATCAAGTTTTTATTTTGATAGACATGAGAGATACATAATGTTTCATTTCTCCTATAATGCTTAGTAAATTATCTATAAAAGTTGGAGTTATGGAAAATTTATGGTTTCCATAGTATAGGAATGAGTCTAAGGTTAAATTTGACAAGTGTTTAGTCAAAATTGAGATTAGTTCACTTGAATTCACAATAATACTGGATATTTTTGCAACACCATTGGGGTCATATTATGTGATCCTATGATTCAATTTCATTGAAAAGCATAAATCCAAGGTTGACTATAATTTTAATAAGGTTGAGTGTCAAAATGATTTTAGAAATTAGACACAACTTCAGGGTGAGAAAAGGGAGTTGAATCTAAGGCAAATTTGTGAAAGTTAACTTAAGAAATCTCAAAATAAGGGATGCTAAGAATTTATCATTAATATGAATGAGATGGAGGAATATAAGGAGCCATCTATTGAATATTATCATTTTCTAAGAAAGTTCCATATCGTGTTACAAAAGAATTATCAGGATTACCATATAAGCATAAGTTTTATTTATTGATTGATATCATACATAGATTAGAACTATAGTATTGATGATGGTTGGAAGTGTATCATAGGGTTTAAAGAGTTTTTAAAATACTTCTCCTTTCTATATTTAAGGAATCTATTACATGTGTATCTGGTTGTGACCTTCTTGAAATCTTTGGTGGAATAGTGGCAAAGCAATTAACTATTTCACAAAATGATAATATAACTAGTTATTGGGAGCAACCAAGGTCTTAAATCTTATTTGATAAAGATTATAGTAATATGAAATAGGTATAGTGAATCATGATCAAAACCTGAAGTCTAATCTATCATGTATATTTACAATGAACACTAAACTATAATTTTTTATCAAAAGAAAGAGCAAATAGGAAGGGTAGGGTAGAAAGAAGGTGAATATTGATGATCTTCAGTCCAAAAATGATGACAAAGTATAATTTTTTTTAAATACATGCCCTAAAACCAATATATGACATGAAATATCCAAAGGCACAAATCTTATCATATTCTGGGAAAATGTCTAAGGATTTAGAAACAATGCAAATAAGAAATGAAATTCACTTTAGGGATTTACTTCCAAAAGAAAATAAAATTATCACATCTTTAGGAAAAGAAATGGAAATTAAATGAATCTAAATTATTCCAATCAACCTAGGATAAGCACAACTTGACAACTATGCATTCACAAATGCACATCTAAGATTCATACAAGCAATTCAAATTTTAACATCTAATAAGATGTTTGAGGAAGTAGACATGATAAAAAAATACACAAATAAATATGAGATAATTATTACATAATTATCTTGATTTCATTAATTTTCTTGAAATTAACAAAGTAATTTTTACTCTAAACTCCCTACTTTTAACAAATGATAATACCCATGTTATAGAAGACTTTGAGGTATGTCGGTTAGTCATATCAAATGATAATTGAATAAATGTCAAGGATAGATGTCCTTATCTAATATTCTAGAGTCGGATACTTTAAAAAATGGATTTACTTATAAGCAATGGACTTGACAAGATGCACATGCTTTTATATAATAAAATATTCTCTTTTCAAATGATATACATGTTTTGCTACAATATGAATATGTTAAGTCAACAAATTTGACTTTGAGAATCTCCTCTGATTATATTGCTCTACTTTTACAACATCATCTTCATTGCCTTATCATATTGTTCATCAATCAGTCTAGAATTGATGATAGGCTCCATGAATAGTTCCTCTTCTTGGTCTATTAGGTTTTGTAAGTCTTTATCATCTTTACCCATTGGTTTCTTGATTATTTTAACATCACCAATAATCTCCTCTATAAATAGAATCATTTCCAAGATTATTTTATTATCTAACCCTATGGTACCTTGGGTTTTTCTCTTTACTTCTTTTATGAATTTATTAGTTTTATGTTTGAAATCCTCATTAGTTATTAATCCAATAGGACTGACGTTAGTCATGTCCTTGATAAAGCTTCCTAGTATATGCACCATTTTACTCTCTAACTACTTGAAGTATTTATAAATATCCTACATTCCCTTAGACCATTTGTTCATATCCTTTATTTTCTCTAATAATATAATCATATCCATGTTTAAATGTGCCAAAATGACTATTTTAAACTAAAAGATTTGGCCATCCATCAATACAATGATCAATTCTTTTACCTTAATAATAGAAGCCTAAAATTGAGAATGTTTCTTGTTCACCATGTCTTTTTTGGACCTTTAGCCTTTCAAAAAGCTGAATGTGTCATAGATGATTGGTTCAAACTTATTAACCATATCTTCTAGCACTAATCAGATAAATTTCTCCTCTAAGTTATTATTCTACTAACTCAAACAATTGATAATAGCTTGTAATTATTTTTATTATACTTGAGATAGCTCATGTACATCCTCCTTAAATATTGGATCATCACTAGGTCTTTGTCCCTTCTCTTAGGTCAAACTAGTAAAGGGATCTACCTTTTAATATGAAATATATTCACCACCTTGAATGACTATTTTCTAAATCACCCTTTGCAAACTAGAAGTACCTAGATCAAACCTAACCCCAACAAAAGATTGGGCCACATGTGGAAATGGGACCTCTACTTATGATTGGACTATTGGATAACTTAGGGTAGCCAATCTCCTTGTTTCTGATTCTTATAAATAAATAATCTATGGCTTCAATTCTTGTTGTATTGGGATGTTAATAACCTTCACCATAGCCTATAGATGATAAATAGTGGGAATTTTTTCTAACCTTGGTTCATAAATGAACCAATCAAGAATAGGTAGACCATATAATATGTTTTTTCACTAAACAATTTGACTTCACTCAAAGGTGGTGTGATAGATACTTTGGTTTATTTTCCTTTGGAATAATGGCCATATCAGGTTTCCTTTTAGGTTTGTCAATAACCATCAGTTCCAAGGACTTTCCCTTATCTTGTTTAACTTCTTCAGCCTTTGCCTCTTCATCTAAATCTATTTCATAAATCATTGATAACATCTTAAGAGTATCTTTAGTGGATTCATTGGGGTCCAATGCTATCATATGTACCTCCTATTAGGGTAGATCTTGCTTTAAGGTCTTGGAAGATTCAAGAGATGATGAAATTGAAGCAATTTCATCTAGTCTTTTATATTTTATGCTATGATCTATTTGTACTTCTATTTTTAGAAGATTAAAAAAACCAAAATTGATCAAATGATACTGCATCCTCAATCTTGACCTCAATTATGATAGATACCCTAGCTATGTGATTGGAATTTGGTAACTAGGTTATTATGAAACCTACTAAGAATATCCCTATAAGTCAGTTTAGACCTATAGTTAGGATGGTCATGACCATGTTAAACAATTTATATGGGTGTGAAAACACAACATATGTAGAACCAATGTGGGTCTCTATATTTTATTTCATTATTGAAAAGGTAATGGTTCCTCCATTTGGTGAGATAATCAATATCTCCCTAAATAGACATATATATGCAATCAAAAATTAGAAGAGCACTAAGTTTTAAATGATGTCTTACCTACTAGATTGCCGATGTGAAATCACAAAGATTCCCAATCAAAGAGAATTGTCTCCAAATGGTACTCAAACAAATTCCTAATACTACTCCAAATTGCACATATATAAGTATAGACACCACATCTAGTTTATTTATGATTGTGTTTACTTTGCATTGAATGAGGCTATGTATGGTCTTCATATGATGAGAGCGATCCCTTTAATCAGAACGTATGTTGAATAAATAGGGTAAATATGGTTGTATCTAGATTTCACTATCATAAGGATTGAGGGAAACTAAAATTATCCTCTCAAATTACTAGAACATATACTTGATAAACTAGCAGAACAAGAAGTAGCCTACTAATTGTTCCATGTGATAGATGGAATTTTTAAGACTAAGAGAAAGGGACTCTTGTATAGTCTTCCTATGATAATTTTCAAGACCATCCTTAGACAATGGGATCATATTGAGGCTTCATCAAAGCATAAATTGTCTTTCAATTTACAAATTTATGATATTAGATAATGG